>APFE030862286.1:276958-300252 GCA_000404065.3 Pinus taeda
TTGAGAAAATGATTAAATGTTTTAGCATTATAGATTGATGTATGAAATATTTAATGTGTTAAAAAAGGAGAGAAAAAGGACATGGGAAAGAGCATGTTGTATGAAATTTTTAATGTGTTTAACAAAAAGAGATGGGAGAGAAGGTAGAAATTAATATGTAGATTCAAAACTGTTCATAAAATTTACTAAATTACAAGACTTGAAGCTACTCTACTCATTTGTTGAAGTTAATTCACTATCTAAAACAATAATCATTGACATGCAAAAGGAAACATCACACATATACAAAAGTTTATCTAGGGGAAAGAAACTGCTCAAAATCCCTTACTATTAGTATTGTATTAATAAGAGAATAGAGAAGAAATGCAACGTTTGCTCAAGCTTGAGCACATCCTGCTCTAGTATAGTTTCTCTCTCTACCTGACTAACTGAACTTGGCCAAACACTTAGCCAATTTCAAGCCTTCCCAAACTCCTATTTCGTTGTGTTGTTCAATCGGGAAATTGCCTCTATTATTAAGGAATTTCACACCAATAAATTATGCATTTACAATAGGCCAATCCTTTGATTGCATGCACCATCTGTACAACTTGGATTAGTTTACAATTGATAGTAGACTACCTTTGAACTCCAATTTCAACTTGACAACTCAAATTCTCTACATGCAACAATTATTTTAGGTTGATTGATCAGTTTGTTGGTTAATTACTCACTGTGGTTGAAGTTACACACCCACAACTTGACCTCCACTAGTTCTTTTGATAGATAGAACTCTTTAAATTGACAATAACTCCAATTAACTAAAATAGACTGCTACAAATTAGCAATCAATCATGTAGAACTAAAAAAATATGTCTCCAACTCAAATTTATTGAGTTATCTGAGTGAAAAGATCCATGTCACCTCAGTGAACTACCTCCAAGTATTTTTCTAAAATTGAAATTCGAATTTTAATCTAGTTTGACCAAGACAAAGTAAAAACTAGATTTTCTTGCTACATTCTCAACACTCTCTCTCAACAAGAAATGGATTATCAGATATGTCAATCATGCTTCTATGGAACTTGAATTTCCTCTTTACAAATCCTTTGTCAAAATACATGCATCTTGTTCCTCTGTAGGAATGTACAACAACAACAACACGATCTGTCTTTGCACACAATCTCATGGATGGTGATATCGAATGTCGATATGCTTGAAGAGATCATGAAATACTAGATTCTCAGAGAGTTTGATACGACTCCTATTATCACATTAAATAACTGTAGGATCCATCTTCTAAGCAAACAACACAACATAAATCTTTCTTATCCAGATAGCCTCACATGTTGCTTGGATTGCAGCCATGTACTTCACTTCTACTAAGCTGAGTGCCACAGAGCTCTACTTCCTGTTGTACAAAAAAATTGTCGCTGACCCAACACTGGAAATTCCTCCTGATGTGCTCTTCCTATATAATGGAATCCCTACCCAATTTACATCTGCGAAGCCTTGCAACTTCACTCCCTATGTCCATCTATACCAAAGTCCAAACTTAGTAGTGCCTCTGAGGTATCTCAACACATGCTTTGTTGTTAATCCAATACAATTTGGTTGGCTTAACCATTGCTTGACTAAGTTGGTTAACTACATAACACATGTATGGTCATGTGTACACCAAATACATGAGTGACCCCACAAGTTGCCTGTAAATGGTACCCTCTACTACTTCACCTGAAGTAGCATCCTCTTTCCTCCAGTTTCTTGCTAGAGGAGTCTCCATGGGTTTGCACTTGTCCATGTTGAACCTCTTATGTATCTCATTGGCATGCTTGTTGTGAGAGATAAATAGTTCCCCATCTCCTTACAATACATACAAACCAAGGAACTAGTGCACAAGGCCCATTTCCTTCATCTTGAACTCTCTTGCAATGTCCTCCTTACAAGATCTGATTAGCTGTTCATCACCAGTAAGGATCAAGTCATCGAAATATAAAACAATAATCAATAATTTATCTTCTACCACAATGTGATAAAGGTTTGCATTTGCTTCACTTTTGTTGAAGCCCCAACAATTGAGATATCTATCGATCTTAGTATAGAAGCACAAGGTGTTTGCTTGAGTCCATACAACACTCGTTTAAGTCTGCACACATGTGACTCTCTACCAATAGTCACAAACCCCTCTAACTACTCAATATACACCTCCTCCTCAATAACTCCATTGAGGGGGTGTCTTCACATCCATCTAGTGGATCTTCCACCCCATCTATCATGAAAATGCTAAAATTGACTTGATGGATAAGTACCTTGCTACTGGATTAAAGGTTTCCTGATAGTCAATTCCCTCCACCTGAGATAACCCCTTAGCCACAAATTTGAACTTGTGTTTCTCTATGCTCCAATCTACTGCATGCTTTTCCTTGTAAAGTCAGCTTGAACCACCCACTGATTTGTCTACTGGTCTTGGGACCACATCCCAAACATTATTTTTTACGATGGAACCATATTCCTCTACCATAGCATCAACCCATACTAGTTTCTTTACAACTTCCTCGAATGAGGATGACTCTGTCTCTACTAGCTCACTCACTAGAGACATTTAGCCAATGTACTGATCTGGTTACCTTCTCTACCTGCGTTGTGATGTGGGTGCTCCCACATTCTCTCTAGCATCCTACAATAATTTTTCATATTCCCTAGTGTGCTTCCTTCCTTCTCTAAATGTATCTACCTGAGTGGATTTCTCCACTCTCTACTTCTCTACTTATGGCATCTCCACAACTTCCCGAGGTTCTTCATTTGGATCAAAACACTCATGATCATACTACACTTAAAGCTCGCTCTTAAGAGAACACCCCATTTTCTTCTCCTCATCAAATTTCATACTCCTTCTGACCAATGTCATCCTAAGGGATGGAAAGTACACACGATAGTTGTGAGGTGTATTTGTGTACCCCACAAATAAGCCCAACTCTGTTGTCGGCTTTAGATTTTTCCTTATTTCCTTGGAAACATGACAGTAAAATGATGATCCAAAGATCTTGAAGTGTGCCACATTTGGTTTTTTCTCCGAAAAATCTTCCTTTCATGTACTCATGCTAAGAATCTTATGAGGACTCTTGTTCTACAAATAAACTATGGCGTTGCATGCTTCAGCCCACAAGTGTAGAGGTAGGTTTTGGTCATGCAACATCGCCCGTGTTTCTCCCACAATACTTATGTTTGTCCTCCCAACCACCCCATTTTGTTGTGGGTTATGGGGTGTTGTCAACTCTTGTCGAATGCCTTCCTTTGCATATACATTTTAAACTCATTCAAAATGCATTCACAACCATTATCGCTCTTTATAGCCTTCACTTTCTTGACAGTCTCCTTCTCAACAATTGCTTTAATCCCAACAAATTTTTAGAATGTCTAGCCTTTCTTCTACATGAAATAGATCAAGCACTTCTGTGAGAAATCATCTATAAATATAACATAATACCTATTCTTGGTAGTGGAGGTTGTCAAAAAAGGTCCACAAAAATCAGAGTGGATCCTTTCAAAGACTGCATGTGCCCTGCCCTCCCGATCATTGAAGGTGGATTTTGTGTACTTCCCCAATGTACACCCTTTTGCATGTATCTCGATGCTCTAGTGCTCCTTTGGGGAGGCTTGTAGAAATATGTTGCATGATCTTAAAAGCACCATGATGCAAATGACCAAGTCTTCCATGCCATAATTCGTCGATATCTCTTCTCTGCACCTTCTCTGCTTTTGTGCTCAATGTTGTAGAGTCTTCCACATCTAATTTATAGAGGTTCTTCACTCAAACCCTGATTTGGTTCACTTGTCCCATGGAAATATGTCTCAGGAAAACCTTCCATTTTCGTAATATTACATCGTAGCCACAGTCCTCCAAGCCAGCTACAGAAACCTTATTCTTTTTCAAACCTGGTACAACCATCACATTTTGAGCTTGATAGGGGAGCCAAAATCTCTCTGAAAAGTAACTGTACCAATATCGATCAAGTTATACCTTCCATCATCTCCCATATCGATGTGCATCTGGAGATCCTTCTCCAATTCACTAAAAACTTATTTGTTTCTCGTCATGTGGAATGAGGCATTGTTGTCGAGATACCACACACTACCCATCACTGTGAATCCAAGGCTTCACCCACTACTTCTCCTATGGTCTTCTTGCTTGCTTTCTTGTGTGGACACTTCATAGCATAGTGCATGAATTCAGGACAGTCAAAGCACTTGATTTGGACAAGTCTTTGTTCTTGTCCCCTTGACTTGAATCTGTGTTGGATTGGGATTTCTTCCCTTTCCCTTTCTTTTCCATTCGACCCAAGGCACACTTCTCCTCATCCTCGCCCTTGGATGAGGTCTCGTCTCTCGTGCTCTACCTTATCTCATCGTGTACCAAATCAACATTTTCTTTCAACAAAGTTTTATAAAAAATAAAAATGATCATAATTACGCCAATAGGGATTGTTTGTATTAGAATTAGGGTCGAGGAATGTTAATTCTTTATAAATTAAAAGTTGTTTGAATGGTCGAGATTTCATATACGCTGAATATTCTTCATTTATGTCACAATCAGATAGATTAAATTAAAGGTTTAGGAGATGGAAGATGATAGTTTTCAACTTCAAAACCAAAATGATCAAATTGAAAATAATTTTCCACGTGTTAAGCCACCTCTTCCATTCCCTTTCGACAATGTTTCTCTTCCACTATGTGTTTCAATTTTTATTTCGATCATAATTGCAATTCCAACTTAAATTTTCAGTTATTTTCATCCCCACGATGTTGTTTTGGTTTGTTATAGTGCAATTAGTTGAACCAACAAATAATGTGAAATAGGTTTAACAAAATTTGCTTTGATTTGTGTGGAATTAAGTGGAAATGGGTTGCACAGAAGTTGGAGGGAGTCATTGGAGAAATGTTCCAAGGAGAAGATATTTCAATTTGGACAATGTATATCTGTCAAACGACATATTTTTAATTACATTTTGTTTTATTAATGTGATACTTATTTTTTTCAATTTTAGTGATATTTTAGTTTTTTTAATTTTAATATGACAATTTAGTGGAATTAAGTACTATGTTTTATTAATGTGGAAGCTTTTCTTTTATGTTATTGGTGATTGTTTCATCACTTTTTCTAATTTATAAACAATTATTATATTATAATCTAGTGGTTGAATTAATAGTTTTGATTTAAACGATCATATTATTAACTTAGCTTTATGATTGATAAGAGAAATTTTTGACAAAGAATGAAGATAAGACATGGAGTAGAGGATTTCTCTTCTCAATATTACAAATCAATTAAATAATATTACATTGGAGATATTAGTAATAAATGATTGCAGTGAAACTCCACTTAACTGAATTGGGACAAATGGAGTAACAACGATGACACCTAGCAGGTGGTTGGAAATAGATTCTCCAACACTCCCCCTTAATTTCAACCATAAATTAAACAAAGATGCATGTTGGTCTGTGTCTCAGCTAATCTTACAAGTTAAAATTTTGATATCATCTTGGTTTCCTTTTCTTTTTCTTTCCTTCGAGATCCTATAGCCTCTAAATTGTTTCAACTTTTTATTTTTGTTGTATCCTTCAAACCTTAGTTTCTTCATATGTTGGTGCAAGTCTTCGTTTGTTCCACACCGTGTATGCATATCATCTATCTTTTCAAAGATATGTTTGTATGTGGATCGCTGCAACATGTCATCTTTTGTAGTGTTTTCTTCATCATCAATTTGTTGCAACATAAGATGAGAATAAAAAATTATCTCTTCAATACTCCAATACCTAATAATTTCATTGATGTGTTCATCATGTACGGTGTCTTCAACATTCATTTCTGTAGCTTCTATGCAAACCTTATCAAGGCGTGGTGTTGCAATCCATGCCTCAAGGAAATTTAACTCTTATTCATAATCGTCCTGTTTACCTGCACATTGGAAATCAATGGTAAGTGCAAAAACATCTACAAAAACCATGTTGGTTTTGTTCCTTCTACAAATGAGATCTTTCTCCTATTGTTCTTCCTTCTTTTCCTCTTCCTCTATCTCTGTTTTCTCTTTGTGGGCCCCCTTCTTTGCCTCTGTTTGTATCTAGTTATGTTCCTCCTACTTTGCAATAAGAGCTTTCTCTTGTTGCGCTTCCTTCTCTGCCTCTTCCTCTTTCTCTATTTTCTCTTTGCGGGATTCCTTCTTTGCCTCTCCTTGTATCTTTGTCTTTGTCTCTGCCACTTCCACTTCTTTACTAACCTGTGTTGTTGCAGACAAGTTGTCTTACACTTGGTTTTCAGACTCAAGTGGGCTTCTCTCATCGAATAACATCATGTTGATATGATCTTTTTGTCGCAACATTTGCAACCATTCATCATTAGGAAACAAGTCTTTATCAAACTTGACATCAACAAATTGAATTGTTGGATTTAGCATATCATTAATTGCTTCAACGTCATCAGCAAGGTTTATTGTTGGATTCACCAAATCTTCATCCACTTGTGTTTGAGCACAGTGGGATTCACCAAACTCTTTGTCTTTAGCTGGATTGCTCCCTTTTACACCAAAAATCCTTTCAAGGGCATCTCAGGCCTCTTTAGTTGTCTTGGCCTCTTAGCCTCTTGGCTTTTCCCATTTTTTAAGAAATGCCTCCTTAGTTGTCTTGGCCTCTTAGCCTCTTGGCTTTTCCCATTTTTTTAAAAATGTATGACTTTAGCTCAAAACAAAACCAATTTATAAACATAACAACTACCTTAAAATAAATATTACACCTCTATAAACCCTTCAACATTTATGGTATGATTTCTCTATTATATAACTTGAAACAACACTCCAAAGAACATGATTTTTTTTTATAAAATTCAAATAAATCTTTTTGATATAAAATCCATAAATAAAACCACTTTTTAATATTTAAATTAAAAAATTAAATCTCAGAAAGCCCCTTTTAAAATTTCGACCTATGTACATGCCCCTTTTTAATTATTCCAGGAGCATTTCTTAAAAAAAAAGATATACGTTCTTGCTTGGCTCTAAATCTTTTACATACCAAACGAAGCTTTGACTTTTCTACGTCGAGGGATTTTGTCATAATCCCCGTGGTTCGAACTGTTGACCTGCCTGACATTCGGGGTTCAACCTTGTCTTATGTCTTAAAAAGGATTTTTCCCTTTTCAGAATCTTGTGCTCTAATGAGGTTGAGGAGTTGTCCGGAATGTATAAAAATTTTTATATTTAGAGAAAATTTGACAAGGATTTTTGTAAATCTAAGTTATAGTTGTTAAACTTCAAAATTTTATGTGTCTTAAACTTTTTTGATGGTGTTGAATCTATTTTCACCATCAAAAACACGATTAAACAAGTGCATCTACAAGATTTTTTGAATTTTTTTTATGAAGACACCAGCCACTTTTAGCTTGCCAGGCAATTATTCCGCTTTGTCAGACTACTCTTTTTAGAATAAAGGTCCAGTGGTTCACTAGCAAAAATACTTGACTAGAGGCTTAGTTGCCTTTTGACTATAAGTGTCAAATGCCCCCAATCAGCTGACGTTCTTGCCTTAAAGAGAACGTGGCTTAATTGCCTTTTTACTTTCAGTGTGACGTGCTCTAATTAAAACCAACCACAGGAAGCTGGCCGTCAGCGCACTTCCGGATATTTTCACTTGTTTTATGAGCATGGGTGTGTTGATCACTTAATTTTTTTTAAACAAACAAAAAAATTCCGTCTCCTTTTTAACTTGTAACAATCTGCTTCTCTCTCTTGGGCTTCTAAAATCCAGACTTGTTTTATGAGCATGGGTGTGTTGATCACTTAATTTTTTTTTAAACAAACAAAAAAATTCCGTCTCCTTTTGTAACAATCTGCTTCTCTCTCTTGGGCTTCTAAAATCCAGACTTGTTTTATGAGCATGGGTGTGTTGATCACTTAATTTTTTTTTAAACAAACAAAAAAATTCCGTCTCCTTTTGTAACAATCTGCTTCTCTCTCTTGGGCTTCTAAAATCCAGACTTGTTTTATGAGCATGGGTGTGTTGATCACTTAATTTTTTTTTAAACAAACAAAAAAATTCCGTCTCCTTTTTAACTTGTAACAATCTGTTTCTTTCTCTTGGGCTTCTAAAATCCAGTTGTTTTTAGTGTGATTTTTAAAAAAAAATTATGGTGGTTTTTTTGTCTAATTTCTCTAAAATTTAGTAGGAATTTAGTGAAATCACAAGTAGTTTGATGGGTAATCTCTGCTCAATTTAAGTGCCCTAGAGGTTTTTGAGGGTGCTGAACCCATATGTACAATAAAAAAACCAGTTTAAATAATAAAAATCAAGATTTTACTTCAAATTTTTCTATAAGATTTCGACACTAGAAATTCCAAAAAATTGCACTAAAGATATTTCCTTTTAAAATTCTGACTTGTCTTCTTCACAAAACCACTTCACACAACTAGTTTCTTCAAACAGCAAAGACTTTTTCTCTTAAAGACATTTCCTTTTAAAATTCTGACTTGCCTTTGCAGAACCACTTCACACAACTAGTTTCTTCAAACAGCGAAGACTTTTCTCTTCTTCTATTTTTTGGTCTCTGCTGCTCTTTTTGGAGTCTTATTCAACCTAGGTTTGATACGAAGAGAAAACATGGAGCAAAGGATTACTCTTCTTAATATTATGAATCAGTTAAATAAGATTACATTAGATACATCAGTAATAAATTAAAATAACATTAAATATATGGCTGCAGTGAAACTCAACTTAACTAAATTATCTAAAATTGAACTAAGACATGTAAAGTAACAATAACACTTAACAAATAGTTAGAATTAGATTTTCTAACTCTTTGTTTGGTACACTACTCAAAATTATATTAACACAATTTAAAAGCTCAGACACTAAATCTGTTCACCTGCAATAATGCACTAATCCACTCGTAAATTTGACAAGACCCCTAAAACCTTAAATAATCCACATCTAGATTTGAAGTTCCAGAGAAAATTAATGTCTGAAAGAAGGTTCATATATTTTTAAATAGAATATGCTCTTATTCTCAATCTACTCTTGGTCTGAGAAAGGAGACTAGGCACTAGCACAAGTACGTTTTGACCTAGAATTTTATGACTCAATATAACGCTCATGTATTGTATTGAGTTTGTTCAATATATCTGAAACACACACTAATTTTGTTTGTTTGATTGATGCGTCTGTTTAGTCAATATAATTCACAATATTGATTCGAAATAATATTTATACCATTGTGCACAATATTGATGGGAAATAATATTTATATCCATTGTATATTTGATTGTATTAATATAATTTAAATTTTATTTGTGTATGTGCCCACAATATAATTCCATTTGGTAGATATATGCCTCTCAGCAAATATCAACATTTGTACTAATTTGTATAACAAATACAATTCTAAAAAAAACCCTATGAATTTTTTTTTTTCGAATCATAAATATATATCATATCGTTAAAAGTGAAAAGACTAAACACAATTTTAAAGAGAATCAACCAAGAGAGAGACAGATACCTAGGTCCTAGAAGTGATCCTCGCTGAGTAAGAACTTGATCTTGCGAAACAAAGTAGAAAATGAGATTGACTGGCTCATTAAAAGCAAAATGTAACCAATACTTCAATATTTTAAAAGAAAACGATTCGAGCGGCGTAGAATTCTTATTGGATATGGCCTTACACGAGATCCTCACACTACAGAACATGTTCAATGCATGCTATTCATGCATATGTCCTATGGAATACACTAATTCAAATTAGATGAACATAGAAACGCAAAACCGAAGGAGAGAAGAGACGAAGTACAAGTAAATGATATCAGTAGCACTCATAGAGTGTGATATTCACGCACAGACGGAAATAAACGTCTCCTTCGTACGCATCCGTAGAGATTGTGGCGATTCCTCTTGCCATTAAGAAATCCCCGGTGCCTCCCACCACAGATATATCTCTGTATTTTTTAAGGATTGGATCGGCTCCAGAGAATGTGATAGTGCCTTTGTAGTCTGTAGAGTTAAGCACAAAAGTGAATCCAAGCCAGGAGCTGAAGGTGTTCTTCATGTCATAAAAGTAGAATCCCTGAGCTCTGCCCACCGTAGGGGAGTGGAAATTGTTGTCTAAAGTGATGGGATCGTCGAACACCGCCAGATCTCCAAAGTGGTTGTCTCTTCCAGCGAGAAGTGTGAGGTTAGCTCCCTGGGGAGCACCCACAAGCGTAGAAGTAGCGTTCATGGCGTTGAGGCCATTGTAGATTACATCGTGGAAATACAACACCAGATTCCTACATGGCTTTGGGAGTGGACGCTTCATATAGCTGTGTGCATCACTAGATTGCAACAACATAGCACTAAACACCACAAGCCATATAAAACCCAAGTGCACAGCTGTATTATGATTCTTGATTGCCATTGCCAATCTAATACACTAAAGTGATGTAGAAGACGATATGGGATCAATGAATCAATGCTGCAAGACTAATGACAAGTGGGAGGGGCAGGGTTCAACTAGCGAGAAGAGCTGCCCGAGTGCAGTGCAACGCTTGATAGAATTGCGCATTCAACTCTCTATATATACACGATCATTCGGTGGACTAGTCTTTAGGAAATGTACAATTTTGAATATAAAAGTAACTAAGCTTCCATATCGGCTTGACTCAGCGAGGATTAATCACAGTCGGAGCATGTAGTCAATTTTGATACAAACACTACTCTACACATCTATACCACAATAATCTTCATTTTACATTTTGACATTATAGTTTATATTTTATCCGTAAGACCAGCCATCTTCCACCTTCGCCAACTAGAAGCAAATTACTGAAAATTCATTGGCTAGCGCTACATATTATATTTTGCCCTAGACAGTGGTAACATGGAATTTGCAAAGTAGGATATAAAATTCTAGTGTTTTTCTCTGATTACGGCAGCAGTAAGTGGAAGTCATTAACTTTCTGGTGATGGGCGGTCAAGCTTGGATGTGGAGCCCTCTTTAGATGGCTTTGGTGGAAACGGAAAAGTTAGGTAGCCGCCCACCATTGACTCTGACACTAACGGAATCGTCCGAAAAATGAGAACATAAAGTGACACTTTCCAGAAAAATTGAAGAATACAACTATTGTGACGTTCATGGAGCTCAAGTGGGTGGGTGGAGCGACGAAAAGTCCCCGTGAATCATGTTGAGGTAAATGATTATTTTGTTTTTAAGCTCATAAAATAAGAGCACCGCCTGCAGCAAACCAAAGCAGAAATAATGTTCCGTGATGCACGAACATTTTGCTAATGATTTTTTCTAATTGCAGGCATGTGAGGAAGTGGGGTTTTCCAAATTTTTATTTAGTAATAATTTTGAAATATTTTTATGTACAGAAGATTTTGATGTATATTAGTTAGTTTGCTGAGAACAAATTAAATAAATTACGACATTATTAGGTAATTTAGGAAAATGATTGAAGTTGTTAGTACGAGAGGTGCAAAATTTTCAAGTATCTTTATTTTAGTTCAAAGAAAAGAGATGAGAGAGACTGTGCGAAGAGATTAAAGAAAGAAGTGTAAGAAGGCCACTAAGCACAATCAAATATATAAAGTTCTTCTTTTGTATTTCCTGGTTGCTGAACTAAATAGTGTAAAGTTGATCATTTTTCCTTTGTATTTCTTAGTTGCTCAACCAAATAGTGTATCTGTAATGAATTGCTTTTATATGATTAAATGTTAGGACCATCTCATTTCTGACGAGTCAAAGTTTTAGGTAGAGTTTTTTTTGTAGAAGTTCTAATCTTCAGCTTCAAGCTTATCCACATTGTGTATCACATTGGTGGAATGAAATCTTTCTACCCATTTTTATGGTTACTTTCTAATGGTTGTTTTTCACACATCATGCAATACTTTCTTCATGTCCATACCTCATAAAACACAATATATTGTATCAATTTCATGCATGATAACAATATTTCTTTTGGCAGTTTATCTTAAATGTGTCATGTATCTCAAAACTGGACAACAAATTAATAATAGTTTATTTTTCTGCACGATATTGTTGATAGGAAAGTTTTCTCAAATCAAATAATATTTTTTCTAGTTCCATGCTCTTAAGAACACAATAAATTCTAGTCCTATCATTTGCATGTATGATGACAATTTTCCTCTCAAATCGTACAATAAATAATAATTCCATCCATATATATGGAGTTGTAATTGGAATAATGCATTTTATTTTATGTTTTATAATTGTTTAAAGTTATGCAGAGTGTGGAAAAAATGTTTCATTATGCTTCTTCAGTTTATTTGCACTTCCGCACTTGGCACATGTGAGCACCCAACAATGTGTCTTAGGATTATAACGAAATATGTATATTTTTTAATACATTGTGCGAAATATGGAGTTGTGGATCCATACATTTTGCAGAGACCAAAAACTCATATTGAGAAAATATTGATCAATATTACATATCATTTTATTTGTGTGGAGGCTCGGAATATGTGTGAAGGTACAAGTTGTATATTAAGCAAAGTTATCAAGCATATACTAAGGAATACTGAGGTCACAAAATTTTGTGTGTACAATGAAATATTCCTTTAGACAATATTCCTTGTGTGGAGTCTCAAAATTCATATCAAGTAAATACTGAGCAATATTATATTTTAGTTTCTTTAGCATCTCTGCATTCCAAATAGTGAAAGCCTCTTTTGCACTGATGCTTTATTTTCATTGGTGCAATCTGTATCTCTGTCAGCATTATTTCATGCATCCAAGGAGCCTCAATAATTAAATACTAGTTTACAAGAAAATGAACATTCCAAGATTGAATTTTTCCCATTTTGATGGTTTACTATAAATGAACCCTATATCTCTAAGTTGGATGGTAAATCAATAATAGATGATTTGTCCACACAATATTCTTGATAGGAAGTATAAAAATGCAAAAAAAACTTTCATTTTTCTTCTTCTATATCTATGCACAACCACATATATACACCTAGAGCCATTGGCAAAAGTACAAGTATCTGCAACTCCACATCTTCATTATTTTTTTTGCACGTTCATTTGTACACCCTTATTTCGCACTCGGTATACATGTAACTAAAAATTTTGTTGTTCTATTTACTAGAAAGTTTAAAAAATGTTATATGTTTCAATTGTTTAAATTTATATGGAATATGAATATGTTACATGTTTTAATTGTGCTTTCTTCACACTTCTACATCTCTACATCTAAAGCATTACAGTTGTAAGATCACAAATGTAGACGTGCAGACGAATTTTTTGGACAACAAAATGATCTAGAGCATTAGAACATTGCAGAAGAATGCAATTGTTCCTTTTTTTGCACGCTCATTTAAGCCAAATGATGGTTGTTCTGTGAAACAATTAATAAGCCTTGTAGTTGTAAACTAGTTCTACAAGCTTTTTCAACAATTCAATTTTATTTGAAATAAATCTTATTATCTAGAGAACAAACGACGCCATTTACATCATCCATGGCTATTCACAATTGTGGTTCATTCGACAAGGTGATGGCACATATTTTTACGCATATACGATAACTAAATTATTTAAAGAGTAAATTTGCCTAATTCTATTGATCCAGTATAAAGCAGAGAAACTTTCTGAATCACATTTGACAATTGAAAGAACATTGTTATAAATTTCAAAAAATGTTATATGCTCTAATTGTTTGAAGGTATATGGAGTGCAGATATACAAAAAAAGATTTCACTATGCTTTTTTCGTACTTAGGAAAAATCACACCTTTGCAGCTAGAGCTTCCTCCAAAGGTACGAACATTCTAAATAAAAGTTTATGTTGTTTGTTTGACATAACCATTGTCCCACATAACATTTATTCATTACACAAAATTGTGCACATGCAGAGTACACAAATGTTATATGTGTTAAGTGTGCTTTCTCTATAGCTCTATTGCATACAAATGCAAGCAAACCATAAAAGCTTCATCTAGTTGCTAGCTAAGTTTTTCTAAGTTTGTTCTTCACAAATCAGGGTATTCGGTTTTCCCATACGAGTAGTTAGTCCCTAGGGAACCAACTAGCAGTGCAAGCTATGAATACATTCGTCTTTGGAATCTAGACTATGACAATCATCTCATTTGGGAAGTGTCGCATATCCCCAAAGTCCCTTCCTCTAACCGGATCCAAAAATGTCATCAAAGATTACATACCCCAAACTTAAAGGGAAACTAAGTGCACAATGAAATATTTGTCCACATATTTGCATTTGGCACAATGTAAGCTAAACCCTTATCAAGTAAACATAGAATAAATGTGAATAAAACACACAAAAATGTTGTATACAAAGAAATTGGATATAAGAATCAATAAAATTATTAGATTGATTTAATTGGAGAATATGGAAAAAAGTTTCATTGTATGGAGTGCGAATATGCGAAAGTGCACAAGATGCATAATGAAATCATACTCCACACCTAAGAATACGAAAGAAATATATTTTTTTATTTCTTATGAAATATATTTTATAAGCTTGATTAAGTTATAAGACAAATATCCATGAATAATGATATGTAATATAAACTATGAATGATTTTCAATAGATCTCTAGGGTATTGCATAATTGCTTATTATTTTAGGTAGCTAGGAATGGAACCACCACATCTGTTGTGCTTGCACATGGTTTAATAATTGAAGATGTAAAGGTAATTCTTTTCCACTAGTATTGGTTTACGATCTATTCATTTTTGTAGGGTTTTATGTTGTTTATTTTTTAGTTTTGGTTTGGGATTTAATGAGTTTAATATGGTATTTGAAAGAAAAAATTATCATCAGGCATTTGAAAATTTTAACCCTTTTGTCAATTGTTATGAGCTTGTTAGGAAGGACCCAACATACAAAGATTGTATATTAAATTTCTGAATCATAATTTGAAATGAGACCTTTTTGTTTAATTTGTTGCAGCACATGCCAAACTGATCCAAAATGGATCTTGGATAAACCTCTAAGTCTAAAAGACTTCATATAAGAGGTAAAAGGTGCTAAATGGCACAAATCCTTTGTAAGTCCGAGTCGGATAAAGAAAAGGGTCAAAGGCGAAGTTATATGTAAATGTCGCATCAGAAATGTTCAAAGGGAGGACTTAAGCAAAGGTGGAAGGACTCCCCAATTAGCAATCTCCAACATACCACATCGGAGGAAGGCTTCATGCGATATCAGAACCTCGAGCCATTTACATGTGTGATTAGCGATTGCGATATCGGCGATCGACGATCACGCCGTGAAAATACCAAGGGGGTTGTTACATGCAACATACACCAATGTGATACGCTGATGCAATGGGCTGATAGCGATAGCACTGATAGAGCAATCGACGATCGGCGATCAACGAATGCCCGATACAATGGCCGTTGCGACTTGAGACATGTGATTGCAATATGCAATCAACGATCGGTGCAAAGGAGCCATGCTAATGCAATGTACAATTGCAACATGCAATAAAGGTCGGGCCCGATATAGTTATGGACGTGGTTTCATAATATTTGAAATCCAGATTTGCAACTTTTCTTTGTATTTTATGCATATTTGGGTTTTTGGCCTACGCAAAGCGATTGCGATATGCGATGAAAGGACAGACTTGAAAGGCTTACAGGGGTGATTGGCTATTATTTGAAGTCCAGCTAAAAGGCTTGTGATGTGTTTTTTGTGTGTTGGGCTATGTATTCTGTTATTTGGCTATTTCGGGAGTGAATGCTAGAGGAAGGAAAAATGACTGGGTTCCCCATGCCCGCCGGTTCATTTCCATTGGGAATAGTCCTTCGCACCTGTGCCACACTATAAGCGGGCATTTCTGTAACAAGAATGCATTATGAAGCATGTAGAGTTGAAGAGCTAGGAAGGGATGAAGAACAGATGGAAGCCGCAGAGTCGGAGGATTCCTCAAAGGCCAGAGAGCCAAGCGAAGAAGCTAGTCTCACTTCAAGGAGCTCACGACTGGGCAAAGAGCCACAGATCCGAGAGCTTGAAGGTCGGAGAGCCAGAGAGCAAGATAGTTGTAGAGCTAGACAACCAAGCAGAGGAAAAATCCACTAGAGGTTGGGTGCGAATGGAAAAAGGATGATTCCTCAGAAAGAGGAAGGTACAGAGAGCGCGAGAGTTTGAGAGTCGAGTGCTTCAAAGCTAGTGGGCCAAACAAAGGCCGAGCCACTAGAGGTTGGAGGGAGAGCCGCAGTCCAAAGGAGCCACTAAAGGTGGGAGGCTTGATGGAGGCAGAGCCACCAATGGTTGGAGGCAAAGCTAGATGGACATAGCCAGATAGCTAAGAGGGCCAAAGCTAGATGAGCTAGAGAGCTGAGAGCCAGAGCCGTAGAGCCAGAGATCTCAAAACATAATTCTAAGAGCCATGGGCTGTAATGAAGTTGCATAATAGCAAAGAGATCAAATGATCAATCTATTGCTGACGTTCGAAGAGTACTGAAGACAGAAGAAGGAATTCCAAAGACAGTAAAAGAATTCTTAGGGAGTTGGTGCAAGCCAGGAGCTCAAGATAGCCCGGAGCGCTGATTGAAGGAATCTAGTCCAGAGAAGCCTAGATCTGTTTCTAGAGTATGGACAACCAGCGGGATAAGATGGTATTCTAAATCCATAGGTTTAGTTGTAAACCAATGGAGTTAAGTGTGGAACTTGTAAAGGAAGCATTACCATAATCCCAAAGAGCCTAGTTGAGTTGACTAGAGCTCATGGAGACGTAGCCCAAGATATCATGGTGAACTCCTAATTAAACTTGTTGCCTTTATGTGTTTGTTTATTTGCTGCATTTACTGTTATGTATCTTTATATATCAGTTGAAGTAAATAAACTTAAGGCAATTAGGTAGTCAAAGGAAAACTAAAAGCATACACCTATTTAAAGTTATTTACTTCTCAAATGGTCAATCATAGGCATAGATCTTGGGAATATATAAGCTTTGGAGTGGGAGAGGTTCTTGTAAGCTAACAAGAAGCCTTTATTGCCCCATTTCAGATCAGGTGGTATTAGAGCATCAGGTTGATTAACCCCACCTTCAAAGAAGGTGATATCAGAGCTTAAGTTATACAAGAGCAGGTAGTATCATGGAGCAGTTTGTATCATGAAGAAGGTTGTATCATGATGCAAGTGGTATCAGATCAGAATGCTTGATCGACAAAGCCATCTATATGCTTGTTGGACTTGAAAGGTGTTCAAATAGTCAAATTCAAACTGTTTTATTGTTTGTAAATTGACTGTTGTTTGAGTTTGCAATGGTAAAGGGAAATCTATTGATAGCTAAGTCCATGAGAGGACAAGAAGGAAGAAGAGCTGAAGGCATTCTCCTTATCCCGAAGGACCTCAAGGCAATCCTTGAAGCACAAGACGTTTGTTGCAAAAGGTTGCTTGTCTTTTGATTTAGTGCATTTCGTTGCTAATGAGATGCAAGTTGCAGGATGAAAAAGGTTGAGTAAACAAACTCACTTTATTACTGCAAACATTATGTTCATTTCAGCTTCAAAAGTACAGTGTACTTATGTGAAAGTTGAAGGATGAAACATTATATTTCATTTCAACTTCGAAAGTACAGTGTACTTAAGCAAAAGTTGAAGGATGAAATGCATGCATGAACACAGGGATGCTGATGATTTCCTTGTATTTGAACATGTATGTGTGATTAACTTGAAGAGTTTATTTCTTTGTTTTTAACATACATGTAATATTGGGCTGGCTATCTAGTCCATCATTTGTAAATGCAGATGTAAAGACATGGAGGTGTTCACAAGATGTGAAATCTGTTTCTTTTGTTGAAGCAAGAGTTTAGGCTGTCCAATTGTCGCCTGTAATTCTGTTGTTGTTGAAAGTTTTTGTTGACAATATGTCAAACAGATACAAATGTAAAAGTTTGGAAGAAGATGTAACCTCACATTTATTTCGACCACCTTGGATTAATGATTGAGAAAGAGAGGTTCAAACTACCTTGTGTAACCTTCTCAGTAGGAGTTTTGCGTGATTTCAAGGAGGAAGATAGTTCTTCCCAGGAGGACAAGCAAATCCAGGAAGGAAAGTGTTTAAAGGCTTTGGTTCAGAGGCACTATGCAAGGAAAGTGTATGGAGGCTAAAGGAAGAGGGTGATGTACTCTCATTTACTGTTCAGATCAGTATATCAGTCTTTTGGAGTCCAAAAGCTTTTTAGTGGGAAGGCATGATCCAAAATGGATCTTGGATAAACCTCTAAGTCTAAAAGACTTCATATAAGAGGTAAAAGGTGCTATATGGCACAAATCCTTTGTAAATGTGAGTCGGATAAAGAAAAGGGTCAAAGGCGAAGTTATATGTAAATTTCACATCAGAAAGGTTCAAAGGGAGGACTTAAGCAAAGGTGGAAGGACTCCTTGATTAACGATCTCTTGCATATTGCATCAGAGGAAGGCTTCATGCGATATCAGAACCTCGGGCCATTTACATGTGTGATTAGCGATTGTGATATCGACGATTGGCGATCGGGTCGCTCAAATACCAAGGGGGCTGTTACATGCGACATACGCCGATGCGATATGCCAATGCGATGAGCCTATAGTGATAGCATCGATAGAGAGATCAGCGATCGGTGATTAGAGAATCCCTGATATAAGGGCCATTGCGACTTGCAACATGCGATTGCAATATGCGGTCGACGATCAGCACAAAGGAGCCATGCTAATGCAACATGCGATTGCGACATGCGATAAAGGCCAGACCTGATAAGGTTATGAATGCGATTTCATAATATTTGAAATCTGGATTTGTAGATTTTCTTTATATTTTCCATGTATTTGGGATTTTGGCCTATGCAAAGCGATTGCGATATGTGATGAAAGGATGAACCTGAAAGGCTTATAGGGGCAATTGCATATTATTTGAAGTTCAGCTAAAAGGCTCGTGATGTGTTTTTCATGTGTTGGCCTGTGTATTCCATTATTTGGCTATAATGGGAGTGAATGCCAGAGGAAGGAAAAACGACTGGTTCCCTGTGCACGGCGGCTCATTCCCATTGGGAACAACCCATCACACCTGTGCCATGCTATAAGCGGGAATTTCTGTAACAAGAATGCATTATGAAGCACACAAAGCTAAAGAGCCGGAAAGGGATGATTCCTCATGATTGGGGACAGAGGAATAGATGGAAGTCACAGAGTTGGAGGATTCCTCAAAGGCTAGAGAACCAAGCGAAGAAGCTAGTCTCCCTTTAGGGAGCTCACGGTTGGGCAAAGAGCGTTAGAGAGAAAGTTAGCTACAGAGCCAGAAAGCCAAGCAGAAACAGAAGCCACTAGAGGTTGGGGGTGAATGTCAAAAGGATGATTCTTCAAGAAGAGAAAGGGACAGAGAGCCTAAGAGTTTGAGAGCCAAGTGCTTTAGAGCCAATGGGCCAAACAAAGGCAGGGCCACCAGAGGTTGGAGGTAGAGCTGTAGTCCAAAGGAGCCACCAGAGGTGGGAGGCTTGATAGAGGCAGAGCCACTAGAGTTTGGAAGCAGAGCCAGACGGCCATAGCCAAATAGCTAAGAGAGCCAAAGCCAGATGAGCCAGAGAACTGAGAGCCAGAGCTAGTTAGCTAGAGAGCTAGAGCCGCAAAGCTAGAGAGCTCAAAACAGACTTCTAAGAGAGATGGGCTATAATGAAATTGCAGAACAACAAAGACATCAAATGATCAAGCTATTGTTGACGTCCAAAGTGTGTTGAAGAAAAAAGAAGGAATTCCAGAGACAGTAAAAGAATTCTGATGGAGTTGGTGCAAGCTAGGAGCTCAAGATAGCCCGGAGCGCTGATTGAAGGAATCTAGTCCAGAGAAGACTAGATCTGTCTGCAGAGTATGGAAAGCGAGTGAGACAAGATGGTATTCTAAACCTATAGGTTAAGTTGTAAACCAATGGAGTTAAGTGTGGAACTTGTAAAAGAAGCATTACCATAATCCCAAAGAGCCTAGTTGAGTTGACTAGAGCTCATGGAGACATAGCCCAAGATATCAGGGTGAACTCCTAATTAAATTTCTTGTCTTTATGTGTTTGTTTATTTGCTTCATTTATTGTTATGTGTGTTTATATATTAGTTTAAACAAATAAACTTAAGGCAATTAGGCAGTCAAAGGAAAACTAAAAGCATACACCTATTTCAAGTTATTTATTCCTCAAATGGTCAATCATAAGCATTATTGGGAATATATAAGCTTTCGAGTGGGATATGTTCTTGTAAGCTAACACGCAGCCTTTATTGCACCATTTCAGATCACAAACTCATTCAAATTACTAGGCGCATTGACATGAAAGCAAAGGACATTATTTCAGAACACAAATGTTTGTTAAAGGAGGGAAATCCTCATATTTTGAGCAGGCTAGTTTTATATTTTTTTTATGGTTTGGCGTTGCATCTAACTGAATGAATTAGTTGCCTAAGGTATTGTTGGTTTCAATTTTTTTTTTCATTTTTCATTCAACATTTGTCTTGAGGAATACATTTGGTTGTGTGGTCTTGTTAGACATTTAATAGTTGTAGTTGTTCAATCTTATGGTTGATGTGAACTTTTATTATGGAAATATTTTATGTAGCTGTTATGAAACCAGCTCAAGAAAAGATAGAAAATATGGATCAACACCTTAGAATTCAGTCTCTTCGAGGGGGCAACCTCCTTTACATTACATAAATGAACAATTCCTCGATGATACAAATGAAAATACCTCCTTTCTATATATAGGAATCTAAGGGGTCATAACATAATCAGAGCCAAACTGACCCATGATAATTAATTATTCGGTGAGAGATGGCCGTCGCTGAAGTTTTCCCCTGCTCTGGTTATGAAACCACAGGTAATGAGGTCGTTGGTGGTGGCATTGCAGGGCTGGCCACAGCCATTGCCCTCCGATGGACCAGCCTCACGAGCGAGGTACAGGAGCGCTCTGACGCTTTTCGAGTTGCCGGCACGGGTTTGGCTATGCGGCCATACGCCTAGAAAATACCTGAAGTTCCTGGCATAGCAGATACCCCTTGCCCATGTTATCATCTGTTTGTTGGGCCAAATATGTCAAAGGCAGATCTGGAGGTGAAGCTCGCCAAAAGGCATGAGATCAGAGATCTGCACATAAAAATTGCTTTTGGGTTCAGAATCGACCTCGAAGGCGGGAAATTGTCAGGGTTTGGCTTTATCGCTCACGCCAACATTGTCCCTCTTCTCACGAATTCTGCATGCAAAGACGGGGGACTCCCTGCTGTAGATATGACCCATTACATATCTGCATGGCCAAAACTCAGCAGATCTAGGATGGATCTACCCGATCTAAGCCCCACACTGAGAAATAGGAGGCCAGATCTGGGACTACAGCCTGATCCCAGGCGGAAGAATGAAGAAATCAACCCTAGATCGGGCAGAGTTTCTGCAGATCTAGTTATGCATAAGGGAAAATGAACCAAAACGGAGCCAGATTTGAAACTACGCCATCAGCCAGAGCAGGTAACAAATCCTTGTTTTCAGATTCTGATTAATCCCCCTCAAGGGAAAACTCGTTTAGTTTGGGTTCATGCAGGAGACACCTCCATGCATCTGAAACAACAAATAAGGGCATAAATGGGATTCCCAATTCTGGCCCAGCATCTGGTCAGTGGAAGGTGGTCCCTTCAGGACTGTATATCGTTGGAAAGTTTCGAGATTGGGCCAGGATCAATCATTACCTCAAATCTCAGATTAAGAGGGGGGGCTCTGCCTCAGGGACAGACAAGCTCGTCAGGGGGAGACAAAGGGAATAAAGCTGCAACCCAACACCAACCAAAGGGATCCTACAAAAACATCTTACAGGGCAGCAGGAATTTAGGGTTCGCTCCGAGCAGCAGGAATTCAGGGCCCTCTCCAGGCCACGGCGGATCCCTGCCCAGGCCATACATAGTTGATCAATCAGAAGAAACCCCGGCTTTAAACTTAGACTCGTCAGGGATTGATGATGTCGTTAAGGACTATGAAACACAAGCTCTAATTTGCCATTTCAACAGTTTCTGGCCAAAACCCTTGGATCTATTCCATTGGATCTTCACCAGCTGGACCATGGAATGTGATATCCACCTATGTTCAAAAGGGTTCTTCATAGTAAAATTTACATCCAAGGAAGTCAGAGATACAGTCATAAGTACAGGGCCATGGTTCTGGGGAACATCGGGGCTGTTTGTGAACCCATGGTTCCCAGATTTTGATCCAAATAAAATGACTGTAACCAAAATGCCAGTTTGGGTTAGACTATACAATCTTCCACTGCACTTTTGGCATGAACAAGTGCTGGAAGGTGTTGGGAACAGCATAGGGAAATATGTCAAAACAGATCTGGAAAGGATCGATGAAAGGATCTACACTTTCGCACGGATCTGTGTGGAAGTAGATCTAAGTAAAGGGCTGTCGGACAACATAAGGTTGGTCTACAAACAACAGAACTAGCTACAGGTACTAGATTATGAAAACACCGCCTTCAGATGCAGGCTCTGTAGGCAGATAGGACACTTACAAAGTTCATGTCCAGAAGCCAAGAATTAAAAAAAGCAGAAAGGGAAGCAGAAAAAAGGATGGCATTTCTCACCCCCAGATTCATAGGACAAAGAATCAGAAGTAGCAGAGGAAGAGAACCCAACAGAGAAAACCGAGGTATCTCAAGAAATGGAGAATCAGAAGGAAACCCCATTAGACAACAAGGCAGAAAAGTCTAGCATGGCTCCTAGCACGGGAGGCATCAAACGGAACCATCACTCAGACACTTCAGATTCAGACAAAGAAACTGGACCTTAGAATACAGAAACACAGATAGTCATAGCTTCGATCGAGCCCTCTCAAGGAGAGTGGCGTAAGGTCGAAAAGAAAAAGGGGAGAAAAACTTGAAGCGTGAGTCCTGCTCACTCCCGGATTTCAGTTTTTTCTGCCCTTTCTCCTCCTTCCTCCACTTCTTTTCTCTTTTTCTTATTCTTTGTGCACGTTAGTTCGCTAACGTTACGTGGGGTGCGAAAGCACTTGAGCCCTTGCGGCAACTTACGGCATGTTTCAGTACGTCTGCTAGTGTAACTTTTCATTATTTTTTAATAAAAAGTTACTGTTTTTTTCCTTGGAAAAAACATAAACAGAGCCTACATAAAAATAATAATGTAAGGGCACAATAATAACAATATGGGCACAATAGAGGCACAACAATATTAATAAGGGGTACAACTGCAATAGTAATGGGGTAATCACTACTATTATGGGGACCCAACATGCCCCTCTCCTTCAAAAAAAGTGTTGTCCTCAATGCTTGAGTAGTTCTAGATGCTTCTGTATAAAATTCTCA
>APFE030862294.1:1009-20252 GCA_000404065.3 Pinus taeda
TTCTATATATAGGAGTCTAAGGGGTCATAACATAATCAGAGTCGACATAACAATAATAATGTAAGGGCACAATAATAATAATAGTGGGCTTCTATGGGGCACAATAGTAATGGGCACTGCATGGGTACATCAATATAATAAGTGGGTTGTACTAATAACAATAAGGGGTTACACTAGTAGTATAGGGGTCTAACACATCCATACTTTATCAACTTGATGATGAAAGTAAATGATATTATCTTAGCTAATCATTCATCAAAATTCTGCAATCATGCAACTACTTACCCATCTACTCATCCTACCATTTTTTATACTCTTTATTAGGGTGCACTTAAGCTGGCAAACCCTTATCAAAAATTTTCTTTTCTTTTACAATAAAAATCTATCTAAGTCTATCCTTATTACATCGAAGGGCTCATATTAAACTGTTGAGCTCCTTTTATTTACTCTACCTATCTACTTATCTGCCAAGATTAAACAGTTTGGTTAGATTTTATTCTCTATCTCTAAGCATGAAATTCAAAACATGGAATAACCAAGCTTAAACTATTTGGTTACCATGGATTGTGGCATAAACAACAAGTTGCACACAATCATTATTATACAAAAAGTAAAATAGCAGTGTCATTTGGACTTGCACACTTTCATGGTATTTTTGTTTTTGGGGTTCATATTCTTTATCTTTTTTGACCTTTTTTATTCTTTTTGTCATTTGATTTTTCTTTTAGGACATTCCCTCTTTAAATTTTTTAATTTTTTTATAATATGTAAAACATTTGCAGAAAGCAAAGGTATGTACATATTACAGAGTTAAAATTAGCCAATCATAAATTATGACACCTATTGGTATAGGAACCTAACAAGGGTCATAGATAGCCCATACTGTAGATGATTGGTTCTGGTTACTACGACAAGTAACATCAGCAAAACCAACCTGAGGAGTCGCATACATCTATAAAGCAAGAAAAGCATAGTAAACAGGAACGATGTTTGAAAACTATCACACAAAACCACGCTATACAAAAATGAATCACACACCAATGTACATAAGTAACCATGGAAATGACCTAGGCATAGTAATTTTTGAGGTAAAGCCCATTTCGGGGCTTATTAAGAGGATTTCCTTCATAATCAATAAGCTCATAGGCTCCTTTCTGCAAAATGCATTTCACGATATAGGGCCCATGCCACATAGGTTCAGACTTGCCTGCCCCCAGCTTATTGTTAGCTTGGTCATATAATAAGACCAAATCACCCTCAGAGAATGTGCGAGGGGAGATTGACTAATCGAAATGGGATTTGACCCGTTTCTTTTGTGCTTCGGTGACCAAGGTAGTGAGATGGCGAGTCTCATTTAGTCTTTCTAGATATAAGAGGAATTCCTCTTGAGGTGATGTTTAGGGGAGGAGTTCAGCAACTAACTTGAGTGAAGGAATCTCGCATTCGATCAGAAATGTTACTTCCAGACCATAGACCAGCTGGAATGGTGTGAAACCAGTTGTGTCTTTGGTTGAATTTTGGTAGGCCCATAGAGCTGAAAAGAGCATGAGATGCCAATTTGACTTGTGCATCCCAATAGTACACTGAAGCATTATGACCAAAACTTTGTTCGTGGCTTCAACTTGGTCATTGGCTTGAGGATAATATGGGATTGAGTCATCATGGCACAAGCCCAATGAAGATGTTAGCTCGACCATCATGTAATCTTTGAAATGGGAGCCATGGTCTGTGACAATGGCTTGGGGTATGCCGAACCTAGAAATAACATGGTTAAAAAGGAATTGGGCTGCCGTCTTACCATCTGTAGAATATGTAGGCATCGCTTCGGCCCATTTGGTGAAATAATCCACGACGACGATAATATAGCCATGCCTCCTGGCCGAACGAGGGTTACATGTCATATAATCGATGCCCCATTTGGCAAAGGGATCAATGGTAATGATGGGGTGTAGGTGAGCGGGTGGGGCATGCATCTTGCGTTGGTAAATTTGGCATTCATGGCACTTATGAATAACAAGAATGTAGTCTTTGAAGATGTACGACCAAAAATAACTAGCGCGAAGGATTTTTTGAGTTGTAGCGTAACCAGACATATGATCACCACATGCCCTGGAGTGGCAATCATTGAGAGCTCTTTTAGCTTCCTTGATCGTAAGGCATCGACGAAGAACTGAATCAACATTGACCTGATATAAAGTATCGCCAATAATACTGTAGGGTTGGGAATGATGTTGAATCCTTTGGCGATCATCCTTGGTCAACATGGACCGAAATGTGGATGATTGGAGATACATGATGATATCACCGTACCATGGATTAAGGGTGCTAATCAAGAAAAGGGTCTCATCTAGAATCTGTTCATCTGCACCAATAGGGAGAGCCTGGGAGGGAAGGGAACAAATTAATTCAGCGAAAACAAGTGACTTCTTAGATTTGGCCATAGTGAATACCAAATCAAATTCTTGTGGGATGACGATCCATTTAGAATACTTGCCCCCCAGCAACTGATGAGTCAGGATATAGGTCATAGGGTTGCATTCATAAATCGCTGTAGTCGTACGTAAAAAGATATAGTGTCGAAAGCGTTGAATAGCCTGAACGACAACCAAAGCCAACTTCTCGACATGTGCATAACGCGTTTCAGTGTCAAGGATATTTCGACTAAGGTAATAGATTACATGTTCACTGCCTTCATCGTTGTCTTGGACTAATACCATAACAATGATGCTAGGGGACGTGACTAGGTAAAGGAAGTAATCTCGATAATAGTCGGTAGGTGAAATAGAAGAGAATTTATTAGGATGGCCTTGAGATCATCAAAATATTTTTGGGTCACATCGTCCCATGCAAAGGGCGTTCCTTGTTTGAGAAACTGAGTAAATCCTGTGGCTAGCCCGACATAGTTGGGTATAAAATGTTGGAGAAAGTTGGCCTTTCCTTGCAGGCTTTGGAGTTGCTGTAGAGAGGATGGAGGGGGTAAATTTACAATGGCCTTGAATTTTAATGGATCCAGGCGAATACCATCCTTGGAAATGATGAAGCCGAGGAGTCGTGATGATTCCACGCAAAAAACACATTTGTGCGGATTTAACCGAATGTTGTAGTGCTTGCAACATAGAAAAATCTGCCGAAGATGGTCTGGGTGATCTTGGCACTTACGAGAATGAGCTAGAAGGTCATCCAAGTAAGGTTGGAAAATGTTGCGAATATCATGAAACGCATAGGACAATTCCCATTGAAATGTGGCTCCTACATTTTTGATGCCTAAAGGGAGCTTCTTGTATGTGAACGTACCCCATGGGCAGATAAAGGCTATCTTTTCTTAATCGACCAGTGCGATATTAATCTGGTTATAACCAGAAAAACCGTCCATAAAGGAAAAGATCTCGCTCCCATCACATTCATCGATGATTTGATCAATGAAGGGAGTAGGATAGTTGTCTTTAGGATAGGCACGATTGAGATCTCGATAATCCATGCAAACATGGATCGTGCCTTGTTTTTTAGTCACTGGGACAATATTGGACACCCAGTCTATAAGGGGGATGGGATAGATGAACCCAGACTTGAGAAGTTTTTCAACTTTACCCTTAATAGAAACGACCTTCCTAGGGTGCACCAGGCGAAGCCGTTGGAAGACGGGATTTGCATGTGGAAACATTGGTATTTCGTGCACTACAATGCTAGGATCAATGCCAGGAATTTCTTCATAAGGACATGCAAACACAACACAAAATTCCTGAAATAAACGAATATATGTCTTGATCTCATCTAGAGAACAAGATAGCCCAATATGAACATGTTAAACGATACTGGGTCTGATATAAATGTCGATCGGCATCGTTTGGGTAATATAACCCAAATTTCCTTACAACCATACTTTATGAGTAACAGTCGGTGGCAGAAATAGAGAAAAGGACCCTTTGAAAGCAGTAGACATGACCACCAAGCAGGTAAGAATGAGGAGCGATGATGAGTATCGATCCATGGTGGTTCCTTGAGAGACATGATTTCCATGATACCTTCATCAAAAAGGAAGGTCTCAGTTAAGGGATCAAACAATTCCAAAGTGCCAAGCCAAGGGGATTGAGAATATATATCAAGATAGGTCTTCAACATATGAGAATCAGAGGATGCAGAGTTTGAAGCCGAAACAATTTCCACATAATTGACTTCAGCGGGACTAAGCGCCATAACCTCGCACCAAGTATCAACAATATTTCATGTAGGTATGACCCAGGGATCATATTTGACCTAGATCATGTTGACAGAGGCAACATGAGGACGTGGGAGTCGGAAAATTCCCATTAAGGCAGAATCTTTGAAGAGACCTCCCCCCCACACTCTCACAGGGAGCACCAGAGTGCTTGACGTACGATATATTTCCATTTGAGGAGGAAGAGGCAAAGAAAGACAACGGATCGATATTGACAGTTTTCCCTTGGTGGGGAAAATGAATCATGCGAAACAAAGAGGAGGCCATGGAATGCTTGTCATGAGTCCAACTTCGACCGAGTAGAAGATTATAATTGAGATTGGCGTGAACAATTTCTACTTTGACTTGCATTGTCTTGTCTTCTAGGGTGATGGCAAGGTTAGGTAAAACACCGAAGGGTTACGAATCACGCCCGTCAAAATCTTCCAAAGTGTTTGGAGACTGGTTCAGTGCAGGGGAACCAATAGCCTTCCAACATGCAGTTGACATGATGCAGGTGGAAGCACCTTCATCAATGACAATGCGATGGATGGTCTTCTCATTGATGATTACCTAAATAAGAAAGGCAATCTGATGAGGGAGCTGTGGAACATGGTTCTCTAGATCAAAACATATCAAATTGGAATCGGTGGCATTTATGCCCCCGATAGCTAATAACAAATATTTCCGCTGCGATGGGCAACTTTGGAGTACCTCAAGAACCAACATGGCTAATGGTGCCTGAGCAAAATCATCAACAATATTATACTACTGAGCAGCTTGGGCATTGGGATTATATGAGGATTTCCACGGTACACCTCCAGAAGCCGGATAGATAGTGGAATCCAGGTTAGGATGCTCAATTTGTAGAGTGCTAGAACTCAGGGTAGAAGAAGAAGGTGAAACTTCTTTCCCAGCTGCTAGAGCTGGAGTTTGATAGGCTTTCGATCAGGTAACCACATTAATAGGCATGCTCATCATGAACACTTGAGATTCGAAGGAAGCAGATTAGTGTTGGTCTACCATTTGGGTCTGCTGGGATAGAGACAACTCTTTGAGGACAATAGGAGTCCCTTTGAGCAGGCGACTAACTTTGGATCATTGAGGACAATCCTTAGTGTAGTGATCTTCCTTGCAAATGATTGTTTATGGGAAAACTAGTGTCTTGTCGAATGACTAGCCCTCTAGGTTTGGCAGCTACCCTAGAAACAATAGTTTAAAGCAATTCAACGATTTCTTCTGTGTAATAGATAAGAGAAAGATAAGGAACCAACCTGGAACTTCCGCTTAATCCCTTGCTTGCTCTCTATCTCCCTTGACAGAGCTTGCAACTCCTCTCTGTACTTAACCCGCTTGGAGAGTACCTACATAAGTACAGTAATAAAGAACCGTCAAAGCATCGTGATCTATTACAACATAAACATTACAAAATCAGATGTATAATGAACAAATGATAGCATTCACAAATGATAAAATTCACAATTGCACAATAATATGGAAGCAAACTTGAAGAACTTTATTAATAGAAGGGAGAATTACAACCCGGTTGTCTGATCCAGCATCATCCTCCCATATTCAATCCCTCTTCACCTCATGAAAAAGAAATATCACACCAACAATACAATACTCTTTCCTCAATTACAAACTATCAGCACTTCCTTGCAATTTACAATATTCCAGCCCCCAGATCTCTTAGATGAGGGATCCATTTATAGATGTGTGCAAGGGTGTGAGTCATCCATGGGGTTTTGATTAGTGTCATTCCACTTGTTACAATTGTTTCCACTTGGAGATTTCTTGGATCTCTTACTCATCCCTGGGCGAATTCAGAGAGGCAAGTGGAATAGGAGAAGTTTCTAGAAGATTCCATGAGCAACCACCTAGCAAACTATCTCAGACATTTGTCCATCCTCACCCATCGCACCTTATAGAAGGCCTAATCAGTATACATCACACCCTGGCAGTGTACCAAATAGTATGCATCACACTTTGGCAATGGAGTAGTCAGTATGGTTCAGTTTAGGCCATTTTTGGATGGTTTCTTAGGTGGAACGTTTGGGGAATGATGTAATCAGATGACTATGTTCTTTTAGGTTATGAAACAACTCTTTTAGGGGTTGATAATCCCTAGTTTATCGACATATAAGTTTGGGGTTGACGTGCCCAAATATGTCTATAACAGTTTCCCCCTAAAGCATGAAGTTGTAAATATCGATGTCGGGTGAAATGCTTTATCATGAGGATCTGAAGTTTTGAATTGGAAGGTGACTTGCATAAGTTACAATATAATACATCATCATAATATAATTTTCATGATCTAGCTGAGGTAGGCATTCCCATGCTCAGATTTATAAATTCATTTTGTGTACATAGATGAGATAGTCGTTTGTAGATGCAGAGTGGTGATTCTTCAGATGTAGAGTCATCATCCATGGTTCAGATGACCATTTGTGTAGCACCTTTGTACATTTGATTTTTTATATCCATGAATATATCACAGCCCAGATGGATGAAACTAGATCTGGGGTCTTCAAACTCGTTCAATCTTCATCCGATATACAAGTCAATCCATGTGAAGAGATGTTCTGAAGTCGAACATGGAAAGACATTGCCTGATTTCCAGCCAATGATGTGAGCTATTAACAGACGCGAGAGGAATCACCGATAATGATAATGACCCTCAAGGTACCACAGTACAATTCACGTGGTGCGGATATATGATCCGATATCAAACACCACACAAAATCTTTCTGTCGAAGGCCATTGATGTCAACCTGCCGCCGGAAGTGAGAAACTTGCCATTGATGTATGCATGCTTCAAAGTACTGAAAGGGGTGTTTCTAAGTCAACTTCTTGGATAATGAGCTGATGTTGACAAGAAGTGACTCATCGTAGGAGGGCCTTGATGTATCCCACATCTACGACACAAAACAAAGCAAATGATTTCTGGATGTGAAAATGAACTGACGACACAAGATTCAGAATGGCGGTGATGAGAAAATGAAGGTTGGAGATATTGTAGTGGATGAGACATTAACTGGATGGTGGTTTCTCAACTAAATGACTTCTCTTGAACATGTCAATGACACTGAAATGGATTGGTAGCGTTAACCCCAAAAGATGGATGGTATGAAAGACCAATGGTGAGATGACCGATGAACGGAATAACCCAACCCAACTCAATAATGGATATGAAGTGAAAGTGTCATGTTCAAGAGCGACCTGGTACCATAAATTCTTTGAGTTTCTTCCCTTTTTCCCCAGTCATTGCTGACTAGTACCTCTTTATTTTTGTCAAGCTTGAGGAGGATAACATATGCTTGTTCTATAATTTGCCCTTCGGGCAAACCTGTTGCTATGTTTTAACGAGTTTAGTGACAGTGAAACTCAGCCTTGTCTAGAATGGACAGGTTTGTCCCTATTGTTTTAAGGAGTTTAACGACAAGGATAACTTGGTCCTTTTCATGTTTAGAGAGTTTGAAAAGGGAGGAAAAGAAAAATCCACAAGTTCTTTTTTGTAAAATAATCCCTTAAGTCCAAAAAAGGATAAAATAATACAAAAGGGATGACTTTTCCGATCACTTTAACGAGCCAAAAAATACAAGCGCTCGACTTTTTTTTAAGATAATCCCTCAGGTCCGAAAAAGTATAAAATTATACAGGAGGGATGACATTTCCAATCACTTTAACGAGCTGGAAAGGTCGGTGCTCGATAATATTTTCATATTTAACGAGTCTGAAAAAGGTTTAAAGGAGACTCAAATTTTGAGGAACGAGTGGTGTCTAGGGTAGCAACTGGTTTTGGTGAATTTGGAACTTCTCAAAACATGGTGAATTCTATGAATAGGTTGGCTAATAAGACCACTCATTGCAACTGTTCCTCAAAAAGGGTAAAACAACCAAGTGAAAGCGTATGATTGGCCAAAGGGATGGAGGTGATGGGAGGTACACAACCAAGGCCCAAAAGGCTGATAGAATGGTAGTCACAAAGGTTATCTAGTTGAAGGTGGGTTCATTTTTTTTTGACAAGCTTGAACCATGGGGGAACTATGCTTGGGTTTGTTTTTATTGTTACACAAGCTTGAAATGACAAACTAAAAACTAAAAATTGAAAATGAAAATTGAAAATGGGTTCATTTTTTGACAAGCTTGAACCATGGAGGAACTATGCTTGAGTTGGTTTGCATTCCCCCAGCATGATGAAAGGGAGAGTCTCTTGTAACCAGATGGAAATCATTGTGGTGAGGTAAGATTGTTTCATCTAGAATAGACAAAACACCTCTTTGCTTTCATCTAGAATAGACAAAACACCTCTTTGGCTTCATCCAGAATAGACAAAGATGAATGGTGTGTCAGACCAATCACATAACCTACAGGGAAACTCATCTTTACAACTAGGTGCATGGCCCCAAAGCTTCATTACATTCACTAGATTACTCATGGTTATCAGGTGGATGGAATGAAGATTCAAGTGATACCGTTGATGTAAATGGACCATTTAGGGATGATGATTGACTTGGAGCTATGCTTGAACCTAGAAATGAAAGCTGGTCAATGGTGACTATCTTGCCTTCATGCGGGAAACACATCATTCGGAAGAGTGTTGAAACAATATCTTCCTTGTTATAAACATAGTCACACCCAAGAAGTAAATTGTAATCTAAAGGTCCTGGGGCTATCATCACGTTCAGATGAATGGTTTTCCCTCCCAAAGCGATCAGTAACTTAGGAAGGATCCCTAACGGTCCACTGGTTCCTTTGTTAAAGCCTAACAGATTCTGTGTAACAGGCATAAGCGGTGGCGAACCAAACACTTTCCAAGAAATTGAGGAAAGGATACTCACTGATGCACCTTCATCTATGATAGTGCCAGACATGACCATTTTACAAACTTGTATTATGATCCAGAAAGGTACATAAGAAGGAAGGCGAGATCTTGCCAGTCGATTCCAATCAAAGGAAGTGACTAGACTACTTGGAGGGGGTACCGAAGAAATGAGGGAATTAACCCCTTGAGTTACGAGAACTAGGAGATTTTCCTCCTGTCTAGATGGAAGAGGTGGATTGTCCCCAAGTTTGTTAGAATCCAAAGTAACATAAAGAACTTGAACGGTATCATTTCCACTCTCTTCGGGAAAGGTACGATTATTTGAAGGTGAAACTGGGTCAACTATTACCTCGACCTATTGACTTTGGTCGGGTATAGACTCATAAGCTTCACTTTCAGAGAGAGTGGTTTCAACTGACGATTGATTTAATTAAGTCGGTTTTTCAACTAAAGAAGGACTCAGGGAGAGTTTCTTATAACCAGATGGAAGTCGTTGCGGTGAGGCAGGACGGTTATCTAATACTCTTTTTGCTTCATCCAGGAAAGGACAACGGTGAAGGGAATGATTACCATCACATAACCTACATGGAATTTTGACCTTTCCCTTCTGTCCTTGAACTTTACTATCACTAGTTGAAGGTGTGTTACCAACATGATCTCCAGAAGTTGATGACATGGAATGGTGTGAGTGGGGAGACCATTCTTTCAAGATCCGAGGAAAGCAAGGACAGTCTCATTGAAAATGGTCACCTGCACAAATTATGCATGGAAATTTGGCTTTGGGAAGTTTAATGTGCGGATTTTCACCAAATGATGCATTCAAAGCAATGGTTGCTTGGTTGCCCCCTTGCTGAATTGGCTTCTTCTTCTTCTCCTTCCTTTTCTTCTTCTTCTTAGCCACCTGGTTACTAGTATCACTATTTTCACCAAGTGAAGAGGAATAAGGGAAGGGAGAAACAAATGAGGAAGAAGGTGAAGGGTCAACTTGAGGATCAACTGGAGGTTGATTTGATTGCAGAGAAATCATGGCATTTGGAACCACAGAGGTTGAAAATAGCCATACTGGCAGGCCAATGGCAAGTTCCGAAAGGGATAATGTAGTCATATAAGGAGCACCAATATTTCCCCAAGAAGGAAAAAGACTAGGATTCCCCTCAATACGGATTCCTTGATTGGTGGATTCCGAATTTGTCTCCATATATCTCAACCTAAAATCAACTAAGGAACAGGGATGTTATTTCGAATTCAATTAATATTAATGATGCTTTGACACAACTTTGCTTTTTCAGTTTTTAAGAGTCCAGAAAAGGCTAAAGATGACTCTAGTCTCCTTCGATTTTTAATGAGCCTGAAGTGACAAGTGCTCTGATGGACCTTTTCTTTTAAAGAGTCGAAAAGGAACAAAAGTGACTACTCTGGAAAATCTAGACAGAGGGATTACCAAAACAATCGCAAAACTGCAATATACACCTTGGTGATAAATTAAAGAGAAATTACCAAGGACTTATGTACGACAGTCAATCTTCCTGAATGCTATGTTCAGTGCATTGCGATTAATAAGGCGATAGACTCAGCTTTCTATGGATAAAGGATATAAGCCTATTGTGGTCTCCCAATATATACTCGACGATATGGGGAGCACAAGTTCACATTAGTACTTGTCATATCAAGGAGGAGGAATCACCCAACCTTCGATGAAAATGATAGCGACTAGTTTTAACAATGCCAGAACACGTCTCTAGCCTAGACCTCTAGATATGTGGCGTTAAGTTCCAAAGCGTTGTTAGGTTCATTGAAATTTGTTTTAGAGTTGATATTGTTTAGATTTTTCCTTTCAATGGTTCCCTGCGTGATGATGATTCTGAAATTCCTAAAATGCAATCTACAATGATAAACAATCTTTGTTTATTTTGAGCAATGAAAATCCTAGCTACTAGGGAAAGAAGATTACAATTCTTTCAAACAAACATCAAAGAGCAGACACTAGTGCATTTTCCTAAATCATTTTTTCGCACACAAACTAAAAAAATTCTAAATGCAAATGCATGTATTTGTTTTCATTCTCCTTAATGTGAAAAATGCCAAAAAGAAAAACTAAATGTAGCAAAGATCTGAAATATTTTACTCAAAGCACCATTTTCGACAATTTCTTCTTCAAAAGAGAAAGGAAGACTTCACGACACTTTTCAATTTTGAATAAAAATGCTTTCGACACTTTGAATAAAATCAAATCAAACCAAATACATGAAGAAAAGTTCAATCGACTATTAAAGGAAGGAAGAATTCATGACACTTCTCTTTTCGACACAAAATGACAATTACGACACTTTTTGTACCAAAGCGACAGATCGATTTAAGAAACTTTTCGACAAGTGATTTTAAATTATGAACAAATACACAAATAAATCTACTGATCCTAATCTAATGGAGGTTGATCTATGTGATGCAAGTAGGCTTCAGTAAGGAGGCACTATTCATAAGCAGCAAAACAACTAAAAAAAAACTGAAAACAAGGTCAAAAACCCCCAATTTCTAGAATGGAAAAAGGTTCAGTCAGTCATCGCACCTGGGCTTCATAGAAACAGGGATGCATCACAATTTATACACTTGAGAGGTGTGATGTATATTGGGTTACAGTGATAGATAGTGTGATGGGCTACGAAGCGCAAATGAAATGGGCTTTGGCTTAGATGTGCAGCTGTTTTCAATGAGTTGAGCTGAGCTTTGATGGATAGTAAAGAGTAAAGTATAGAGGAATGTCTTGAGAGGTTACCGGGCTACCAAAAGGGAACCTATATGTGCTTGTAAATCAAATGTTTAATTCATAAACTAAACTAGAGATTGACTGAAGCAACATTCATCTACTATGAAATTGCAGAGCAAGAGCAGTTCGAAGGCTACCTGGTTGACTTCAGGCTTTGTCTATAGTTTATGAAACAAAAAATAATAGCAAACAAACATCTATTCATTCCCCAGTGGAGTTGCCAATTTATTTATGGGAAAACTAGTGTCTTGTCGAATGACTAGCCCTCTAGGTTTGGCAGCTACCCTAGAAACAACAGTTTAAAACAATTCAACGATTTCTTCTATGTGTAATAGATAAGAGAAAGATAAGGAACCAACCTGGAACTTCTGCTTAATCCCTTGATTTCTCTCTCTCTCCCTTGACAGAGCTTGCAACTCCTCTTCGTACTTAACCCGCTTGGAGAGTACCTGCACAAGTACAGTAATAAAGAACTGTCAAAGCATCATGATCTACTACAACACGATCATTACAGAATTAGATGTATAATGAACAAATGATAGCATTCACAAATGATAACATTCACAATTGCACAATCATATGGAAGAAAAATTGAAGAAATTTATTAATAGAAGGGAGAATTACAACCCAGTTGTCTGATCCAGCATCATCCTCCTAGCTTCAATCCCTCTTCACCTCATGAAATAGCAAGATCACACCAACAATACAATACTCTTTCCTCAATTACAAACTATCAACACTTCCTTGCAATTTACAATATTCCAGCCCCCAGATCTCTTAAATGAGGGATCCATTTATAGATGTGTGCAAGGGTGTGAGTCATCCATGGGGTTTTGATTAGTGTCATTCTACTTGTTACAATCATTTCCAGTTGGGGATTTCTTGGATATCTTACTCATCCCTGGATGAATTCAGAGAGGCAAGTGGCATAAGAGAAGTTTCTAGAAGATTCCATGAGCAACCACCTAGAAAACTGTCTTGGACATTTTTCCATCCTCACCCATCACACCCTATAGAAGGCCTAATCAATATGCATTGCACCCTGGCAGTGCACCACTTAGTATGCATCGCACTTTGCCAGTGGAGCAGTCAATATGGTTCAGTTTAGGCCATTTCTGGATGGTTTCTCAGGTGGAAATTTTGGGGAATGATGTAATTAAATGACTATGTTCTTTTAGGGTATGAAAGAAATATTTTAGGGGTTAAGGAGCCCTATTTTATTGACATATAATTTTGGGGTTGATGTGCCCAAATATGTCTATACTAATGAGGCAGGAATACTTAGGTTTCTGTTGTGAAGATTCACTAGTAGACGATTTTCGAGGGCCCTATTTTGGAGCATCGACTTTAGCTTTGCCTTTGCCTTTCTGTTTTCCTTTCGAGGATTTTTTCACTGCGGTAGACCAGACAACATGGACCTATGAGGTTTTACCAGGGCTGGGTGGATTCTGGGATGAACTATTAGGACCAGCATTCGAGACCGACTTCTGTTTAGAAGAGGTTTTAGCAAGGGTCTGGGATACTGAACCAATAACTCCATCGATGGGAGGAACAACTGGTGACTTTGATGCTACGGGATCGGATGATGGCTGCGGAGCATTGGGTAATAAGTCGTATAAAGTGCTAGACTAAGAGTAAACTAGATCTAAGTACTAGGCACGAGCGATGGCCTGCTCTTCAGTGACGCATCCATGCATAGCTATATCGCGAGCAATTGGGGCTACGAATGATTTGGTAAACCATTCAGTGAGAAACTGATCAACAATATCAAATTTGATCAGGCGACGTCTATGTCTCCATTCATGGTTAGAGATGTGCGTCGGAGTATCTTGCTTAAGTGATGTGAGGAAATAGATGCCAGTTTCATAGTGAACTGGAAACTAAAAATGCGTGAGGAAAGCCATGGCTAAAGAGTTATAGTCATGGTAAGTACTTCGAGGTAGCTCAATATACCATTTCACTACAACAACCATGAGGGTTCATTGGAAAAGACAGAGATGAATGGAATGATCCATGTACGAGTTCGATGAGCACCAGAGGTGATATGTCATCACATGGGCTTGAGGACATTCTTTAGCTTTTCCATCAAACTTTGGGAAATCACTTTATATCTTGGATGGCATAGGAGACCAGTATGGTGAATGAAGGATCAGATCATTCATAAGGCGTGATACATCTGGCAACTCGAGTGTAGCCAAGAAAGGTAATTGAGTGTTGAAAGGCATGGGAGGTCGATAAGTGGGTCCATAGGGAGGAGCCCATCCCTACTGGTAAGGATTTTGGCCCCATAGTGGGTGATTTGGCCATATGGCATCTGAGGCTACCCCCATTGCATATTACCTTGACCATAGGGAGGATTTTGACCTTGAATACCTTGAACTGTCTAGGCATAGGTTGCTGATAAGCAACATACGGGTTAAAAGGTGGTTGAGCCTGTTGACCTTGGACATATGGATATGGGTTGTTGTCCCTGAATAAGAGGATTATGGACCTATAATCCTTGGGCATAAGGTTGATACACTTGTTGCCCTTGGACATAGGGATTTTGCACCTGGTGCCCTTGGCCAGTAGGATTCTGAACCTGTTGGCCTAGGACATGATGATTTTGTACCTGGTGCCCTTGGCCGGCAAGATTTTGAACTTGTTGGTCTAGGACATGAGGATTTTGGGCCTACTTCTGCAGGTCTTGACCTTGACCTTGCCCTTGCAAGGGTTGACCTTGTTGATATGTGTACAAGGGTTGATGCTGCCCTGGTTGGTGTTGCTGTTGCAAGGGTTGACCTTGCAGTTGCAAAATTTGTCCCTGAGGTTTTAGAGGTTGGCCTTGTGAGCGTATGGGTTAAGAGGTGTGTGGAGCATATTGCATCTACTGTTACGTGGCTTGCTGCAACTATTTTAAGGATTGACCTTGTGGTTGTTGTAGGTGACCTTGTTGTGGGATAATTTTCCCTTGCTCTCGCGCGGAGAGCCCTTGCTGCAACAAAAGTTTCCCTTGCGGTAAAAAAGGCTGCCCTCGTTGTTGTAAAGGTTGTCCTTGCTGTTGCAAGGGTACTTGGACAGTTCCCGAGAAATTACTGAACTAAATCTGGTCATAGCTAGGCTGGATCTATTGCGCAGATTGGAGGATGTAGGGTTGATTAACCATTCCTTGAGAACCATATGGAACGTAAGGATATTGGTATTGAACATGAGCCCCATAGGGCTATTGATACTGAACATTTCTTGATCTAGATGGACCAACGTGATTCTGAACCTGTTCGTACTGAACATTGCTTGATTTAGTAGGATCAACAGGGTTATAAATAATACCAAATGAAGGCTATTTTATACCAAGCATGTGACCTTTGAGCTGCTCACATTAGTGGCACCTAACACCATAGAGACATTTAGGTTCTACCCCCTAGGTAGTGGCACAATCTGGCCACTGACTAGCAAGATAGAGGAACTGATAGAGGCAATCTTTGAAATTGCCAGTTGTGCCTAATGTGTAGCTGGGATCGATGATACAAGAGTATTTGGAATGGTTGGTTGCACTAGGACTGAAGTAATAGCCTATTGGGAAGTCATGTTCATAACAAACAGACATGATGTAGGCATGATGCCTGATGCCCATATAGGATTATGGTAAAGTGATGAGGCACTAGGTGTACCTGAAACCAAGTGACCCAAAGACACATAGTTGGGTGGCAAACTAGCGAGAATACCTTCCAAAAAAGGGAAACTCTTGGGAGGAAACTACAATCCCAATTATTCCCCCTTAATAGTGTGTGGAGTAGAAACTTCGGACTCATTTGGAGATGTGACTGGAGCATCGCCTTCGGGTTCCATGTTTGAAAACAAATGACGATGAATGAACGAACGTGTATTGGGGGTGTTACATAGAAATTTGTCACCGTCCCTGCTACCCCTCTCTCATATCTTGGAGGGCTCATTCCGGGACCTATGAGAAGTGACATGACCTGTAAACACTTGCATTGCATTCCCCTGAACATGAGCTTCATTTGCCCTGAAGATATCTCCTGCTAAAAAACCCTAAAAATAACCCTTTTTCCATTGGCGTGGTTCCATAGTGCAGCCCTCGCGCCAATGGGGTAAATCCTCCAAAGAGGGCGTGCCAATTGGCGCTTTGTCATAGAGTCGCACCTGTGCCAACCATAATCAGTGGTGTTTTTTAACAAACAAACGACAGAAGTTTAATCCTAACAAATTCCTAGACTATATCTATCTTGAGTTGGGTGGTTTGGCTACGGATTTCCATAGAGAGGAAGTGGTTTGCCACCTCTCATGGAAGCTTCCTTGATGATATGGAAAATCCCATGATTATTGTGGATGATCCCAACTCCCCTTCCTCCATCTATAAAAGCTTGTCCATTTTCCTTGGCAAGCTAGTTCCAGAGATTCAGAATTGTCAGGTTTCCAAGAGCTTCATGCTGCAAGAGCCTTCTTACTTCCCATAAGGCCAAATCCAAGCAAGGTGATTATTGTCTAATAACCAAAGAGAGAGAGGCTTGTCCCTATTCCCAACAAGCTTTGTGAGACATGTGCTGCTGACTACCCAGCCAAAGGAGAATCTAGCGTCAGAAATTTGGTTGTATTCTTCTTTGATGAATTATTAATGAACGACTATTGGTTATGGTTCCACTCTTATTGTTATTTGTGATGATGATGAGTTATATCCTTTCTGACTGATATATAGTTGCATATGCTGGATTTTATGCTTGTGTTTGTGTCATTTCTTGTATGTGCAGGTGTCCATTCATAGAGATCGTGAGGATTGTGATCTACCGGAGCAAAGGAACGGGAGCAAAACCTCTTCTACAAACAATAGCTTTGGAATCCAGGTAGGCCTTCATCACTGGTTTGTTAATTTGAAATTAAGAACTTGCGCTATAGTGTTTGATGACTGTTGCTAGACCCGGTCTAGGCTAGTAGGGATTGCCTCTGTCCGCATAGGGGATTTACCTCCTCAACAATTTGGCGACTCCGCTGGGGAGCTTGTCTTGCCTTTTTGGTTGTTTCTTGATTTTTACCTGCTTGGTCAGCCTTCTGGGTTGAGTTCTTTTGCTGTTTCTTGCTTCTTGGTTTACCTGGTTATCGTTGGCCTGGTCTTGGATTGATTCTTTTTTATTTTTGTATAGAAAACTTGGCTGGCGCGCTTTTTTAGCGTAACAGTCGTGCCAATTGGTGCTAGTTGTCAATATACAACCCGCACCAATCCTTAAAAGGCGCTAGTTGTAGCCTGACAGTCGCGCCAGGCCTGGGAACTTTTAAAGTTTTCTTGTTTTAAGCCTTCTGAGCTTGGTCTTTGTTTTTGGATACATTTTCTCGATTGCTTGAGTGTGTTGGAGTCTTGTTTTGACTGGTTTTAACCTTTACCCTTTGGGTGTTTGCCATTGTCTATCAATTTCATGTTTTTAGCCCTAGGGCATCTAGTGGCTTTGTGTGTCAAGCCTTCCTTAGGAGTTTTTGGTCTTCTATTGGTCCAGTCAACTTTATGATTGATCCCTTGCACTCTTTTAGTGGTTGTTAATCATTTCATTGCATTGTTTGAGTGACTTACCTCTTTTTCACTTGAACTCCGCTTTGTTTAGCTTTGGGCCTAGATTACATGGCTCATTTGTGTCTTTGGGACTTTTCTCGGTTTTGAAGGACTGCTTTGTCATGTAGGGATCAGATTGTGCTTGTATTGAGTGAAATTTGCTTGTTTTTACTCTTTTTATTATCATTTCTCAAAGTTTGTTTAGTGCATCTTGCCATCAACTTTAAAAAAAAAAAAACTCTTTTGCTTTTCATTAGTTAATGTGAATTAGAGCTTTTCGTTGTTATTTAGTGATTAGTGACTTTGAAGAAAAGTTTTTTAATTTCCATTAGCTGCATTAGATATATTGTTGGTTGTTTTATGGTCATTTTGTTTGTGTGAAAGCTCTCAACTCCCTTGTAGCTAGCGTTCATCGAATGAAATGATATATTGCGGCATATAGTTTGCATTTAGGAAATTTTGAGACATTACATACGGTAAGGCCTGAAAACTAAAACATAATTCAAGATCAACTTTAAAATGAACTGAATGAATCTAACAACACATTGGAACATAACACACACTATTTAGAGGTCTAGGCTAGAGACGCAATCTGTCGTCATTAAACCTAGTCACTTTTGTTTCCACTCAAGGTTGGGTGATTCCTCCTTCTGTGACTCAATAGTGGTCTAGTACGGAATTGTGCTCCCACGTACCGTTGAGTATATGGGGAGACCCCACTAGGTATCATCATTATTCCATAGGAAGTTGTGTCTACCGCCTTACAGCCGTAAACACCGAACACAACATTCGGAAGATTGATTGCCGTACGAAAGTCCTTGGTTCATCGATTGCCAACTGTATATGCAGTTTTACGGATTGTCTGGTAAACCTTTTGCCTAGTTCTCCAGAGTAGTCACTTTTGATCCTTTTTGGACTCCCTAAAAGAAAAGGCTCATCTGAGCATTTGTCACTTCAGGCTCATTAAACATTCGAAGGCGACTAAAGTCATCTTTTTGTCCTTTTCTCGACTCTTTAAAGATGAAAAGGTCAAGTTATGTCCTTGTGTCTTAAAATTTATTCGCCTGCAATCACACACCCTGTTAGATTTTGTTTGTCAGTCGTTTGATTGTGTGTCTTGACTCTTTTTCAGCCTCGTGTGTGATTTTCAGTTCTTGATTGAAACTTTTCCAGAGTTCACCAACCCAGGAATCCCCTCTAAAGGGAATCCTGGTCATTTTCCTCCTTTTGGGAATGTTGGTACTCCGTACATGGCAACGTTGTCCCTTCCTAGGTTAACTGTTGGGTTGCCTGTTTGGTTGTTCTCAACCTCTGTGGTCCCTAATGTTTCAACTACTGGTCAATCAGTTCCTCCACTCGAACAACATCATGTTGATCCCAAGGTGGATCTCTCCCTTTCTTCGCCTATTTCTACGTCCTCATCTTCTACTTCGCCTGGTGAAAGTCTGGATTCAAGTAACCAGGTGGCTAAGAAGAATAAGAAGAAGACGAAGAAGAAGAAGTCTCATAAGCGAATAGGAAACTTGGGTTTTTCAAGTGAAATTGATGAAACAGAGGATCTGGGGAACTTGAAATTTAAGTGTGGTAACTAAATTATGGTGAATTGGGATTCTTTTTTATTAATTTGAAGCGAAAGCAAGCATTCAGAGGGTTTTTTGATGGGAATTTGGGTAAATACTTTCTTTTAGGGATGGGTAGCGGAAGTCAGGTACACTGGTGTGAATGGAGGATTTTGTGTGGCATCGACTGCAAATTTTGAAGGTGGTTGGCAGTTGGGAGCATAAGTTGGTTGACCTTCGTCATTCAATTTGCTACATGCATGTGCTCGCAGAATAGAATGACAAAATTATTTGTTTTGTTTTATAGACAAAGTCAAGGATTTGGTGGGTTTCGGGATTTGGATGGGTGGTGTCAGCG
>APFE030862294.1:21468-35542 GCA_000404065.3 Pinus taeda
TTTTATCGCACCGCTCATGGAGGGGGGGGGGGGGTATTCAGGCTCATCCACGCATTTCCATACGATGAGCGATGCGTGGTGAGGGCACTATACACAAAACCACTTTGCAATTGCGCAGTAACGTTCGGTCGTGGAGGGCCATGAAATATGCATGACAGTTGTCAGATCTGGAGGGCTTGATCGGACACCTATCGGGGAGGTGATTATGATAGGAGTTTAATGAGGGTGGGCCCAACGTAATTAAAGATTTTAATCATATCGGGAGCAAGCAGATTGGTCAGGAAAGTTATTAATTAACCATGGGGGTTATTTAATCTTTTTTTAATATGGCGGGGGTTGGGATTCTTAATTAGTTACAGATTAACGAATTAATCCCTATTAAACGTGTATTATGGTTATATTTTAACCAAGGGGTAAGATATCTAAGTTTTTGAGGTTTTTACATATTAAAATAATACGGGAGTGGGTGAATTTTTATAAGGAATTACTTAATAACATAAATTAGTAGTTAATATGAATTTGAACGGAAAAGCGCTAAGTCTAAAATATTTTCATGTGTGTATTTGAAACTAGGGTAAGTGAAAAATGAGGGTTTTGTGGAAATATTTTAATTTCCCTAAGTAAAATAGGATTTTACTTAGGGAAAACTTTATGAAGGGAATGAATGACTTATAAAGGGGTATGATGATTTATGAATAGGCTTACGTACTTATGCATTTATAAATTATTGGGATGAGGGTACAATATCTCCAGAAGTCAGAGAAATGCTCTGAGCCCCTTTAATTTGATAGATACCTTGGAACTTAGGGGAAATTAGTGAAAATTTAGGGGAAATGAGTAGGGGAGTTAATTATTTTGACTTTGCTTGCTTGATGTGCCTTCCAGGTGATACATGCCATTTGCCTTATGATGAAAGTAAAAAGATTTGCACATTTTAGACATATCATTCATCACATATTATTTTTGCAACCATCATCTACTTACCTTACCTACTTAACCTAGCATTTTTACTTCTTTATTAGGGTGCACTTAGACTGGCAAACCCTTATCAAACTTTCTTTTCTTTTACATGGTAATGCCTATCTAAGTCTACACTTATTACATCCAAGGGCTCAGATTAAACTGTTGAGCTCCTTTTTCATTCTACCTATCCACTTATCTACCAATATTAAACTGTTTGGTCAGATCTTTATTCTCTATTTCTAAAACATGAAATTGAAATATGAACTAGTCAAGTTTAAACTATTTGACTATTCATGAATTGTGGCATAAGTGACAAACTCCACACAATTGTTTATTTTACAATAGTAAAAAACTAGTGGCATTTAGAATTGCACACTTTCCTGGTCTTTCTTTATGTTGGGGTTCATTTTCTTTCATTTTTTCACCATTTTTTTATTCTTTTCACCCTTTGATTTTTCTTTTTGGGTATACCCTCTTTACATTTCAATTTTTATTTTTTTATTTTTTGCAAATATGGAAAACATTTGCAACAAGTGAAGGTATAAACATATTACATAGCTCATCAAGTCAATCATGATATATGACACCTATTGGTATAGGGCCATAACATCATCCATTCAACTAACTGTGAACTCATTGAGTTAAGTTGTGGGTGAATTTACTCCTTGCATTTCGTCCGTAGTCCGCTTATTTCTTTGATCTCCATCATTCAAGTTTTAAATGTTTCATTTGATTGTTTAAACATATATTTTCCGTCATAGATCACGTTTCTTATCTTGTTTTTGGTAGATTCATTGTGTCATTAGTTTGGAAGAAGTTCTTTTTTGTGTCTTTTCTTTTGTTTCAGGATTGATTGTCTCAAAAACGTTTTCATTGAAGTGTTTTACGAAAAATTCTTTTTTGTCATTTCATGAAAGATACACAATTCTAGTTTGTTGCATCAATACGTTATGTTAGTTAGCATCATTAAATATTAGAGTTGCATTTGCATTTGAAAAGAAAAATAATTCTCTTTACTTTTGAAAGGACTGCTTGAAGTGCACTTGTTAGGAAAATAGGAATTGGAAATAGTTTTTCATTATTTTGTTTTCAAAAAGTAAAGTAGTGATAATTTTTTTTTTTTGCTTTCAGTTGTTTGGTTGTTTCCATTTGATTGTGTTTTCTACCATCTCTAGTGTAAACAATTCATCGAATTGAAAGAGTCTTGTCTCATTTAGCTACATATAAGATTTTCTGAGTCACATCGCTAAGGCCTGAAAACTGAGACACAATTCAAGATAAACTTTAAAATGAACTCAATTAACCTAAGGTGCATTTCAAACCTAACAATCACATCTAGAAGGTCTAGGCTAGAGACGTGTTTCGACATCTTTAAACCTAGCAGTTGTCATTCTCTTCGGCATTAGAGAGTGCTAGTACGGACTTGTGTTCCCCGTACCATCAAGTATATAAAGGGAAACCCCACTAGGCTACAATCCTTTATCCATAGGGAGCTCAGTCTGCTACCTTGTAAATGTGATGCACCAAACACAAAATCTAGGGAGATTTCCTGCCCATACTTCTCGGTTCGCCGAGAGGTATTCTACAGTTAACGGTTACTTGGTAATCCTTTTTACCTAGATCATCCTGAGTAATAATTTGATGTTTTTTACTCTTTAAACTTAAAATATCATTCGAGCACTTGTCCTTTTGAGCTTGCTTTAAAATTAAAGTGATAGAGTCACCTTTTCTTCTTTCTCGACTCTTGAACATCAAAGAGAACCAGTTTCTTTATGTGTCTTAAAAAATTGCTGCCCACAATCTCATAACATCCCTGTTAGTCTTTTCTAAACCAAATCATGATATTCATTTTAAAGTACATTTAAAGCCTTTAAATTTATCTCTCTTTTCCTCTTATTTGAGATGAAGCCATCGCGGCTGAACCATCTGATTCACCTAGTTCCTCTTCCTCTCCTCTGTATGAAAGATTGTCTGAGGAGCCATTTACTGAATTATCGCAGTCACTTGAGGACCAAGGTGTTAAAATTGGATTTGTTCTGAGCATTTAGCCTTTGTCATATTTTCCTCCACCTCTCTCAGATAATGGATCACTTTATGATATTGGCCCAAAATCTTCAGATAACCCTATCCAGACTCCCAAGAGTCAGCTAACTACTAAAGGTCAGCTTGGACTGGTTGTTTATCCTCTAAATCCTTTGTTCGACCCTATTGTGATATCACCTCAGCGTCTGTATAGTCCTTACAATCAGCCAGGTATTCCTTTGGAATTATCCCCTTGAACATATTCGATCATTCATTGACACTTGTTTCCACCCATGGAACCCGAAGGCGAAATTCTAGTCTCCTCTCTAGGTCACTTGGAGGTTTCCACTGCACACACTATTGAAGAGGAAGAAGATTAGTTTCCTCCTAAAGGTTTCCCCTACACAGGAATCATTCCCATAAGTGTTTATCAGGACTTACCTCCTAATTATGTGACTTCAGCACAGTTGGTCTCAAGTACACCAAGTGCCTCTTCTCTTTACCATAATCATGTTTTGATGTCTGGAATTATGCCTACCACAGGTCCATTCATTTGGAAGCAAACCCCTCAACAAACAATGATTTTTGTAGTTAGTTCAGTCCTGGTGCAACCCACCATTCTGAATCCTCTTGTCTCGTTAGTCCAAGTCACCCATTCAGTGAAACTAATGGTCTCGAGTCCTACTTTTGTCAGTCCTTCGGTCCCTCTAGTAAGTGCACAAGCTATGCCACCACCTAGGGGGAAGAATCCAAATATATCTATGGTGTCGGGCACAACTAATGTGAGTAGCTCATAGGCTCACATGGTTGGGGTGAACTAACCTTCTTCTGGTGTTATTCAAAACACTGTTGGTCATGCTGGATTAAGCTATGTCTAGTACCAACAGGTCCAAAATCCCCTTCGTCTGTCTGGGTTAAGTAATTTATAGTACCAACAACCTTATGAGGCTCAGGTTCAATACTAAACTCCTTATGTTCCATATGGTTCCCAAGGAATGGTAAATCCACCTTACGTCCTTCATCCCAGACAGTATGTTCAGCCTAGTCCGACCACCATTCCCGGTGGCTATGGCCAAATACAATTCAGAAATTTTCAAGGTTTCAATGTGGGAACTGACCAAGTACCCTTGCAGCAGTAAGGACAACCTCTGTAGCAATAAGGGCAACCTTCATTACAACAAGGGCCATCCATGTAGTAGCAAGGGCCGATGATGTAACAGTAGGGACCACTACAACAGCCATATGGGAAACCCTCATAGCAATTGTAGCAAACCATGCAGTTGCAAATGCAGTGTCTTCAACAAACCTCCCAACCTATGTCTTCACAAGGCTAACCTTTGTAGCCCTAGGGACAACTTTTGCAGCCACAAGGTCAACCCTTACAGTAGCAAGGCCAACTTGGATAGCAGCAACCCTTATATACATATCAACAGGGTCAACCTTTGCAAGGACAAGGTCAGGATCAAGTCCTACAACAGTAGGCCCAAAATCCTAATGTCTAAGGGCAACAGGTTCAAAATCCTTTTGTCCAAGGACAGCAGGTCCAAAATCCTTATGTCCAAGGGAAGCAAGTGCAAAATCCTTATGTCGAGGAGCAGCAAGTCCAAAACCATTTTGTTTAGGGCTAGCAGGTTCAAAACCTATATGTTCCATGGACAGCAGGTGAAAAACCCATATGCCCAAGAGGTTCAACAACCCTTTAACCCATATGTTGATTATCAACAACCTATGGTTGGACCATTTCAAGGCTTTCAAGGTCAGAATCCTCCCTACGAGTAAGGTAACCTACAGTGGGGGCAAAATCAAATTCCATATGGACAAAACCCTCTACTATGGGGACAAAATTCTTACCAGCAGGGATGGGCTCCTCCGGCTGGACCCGCTTATCAGCCTCCAATGCCTTTCAATACTCAATTGTCATTCTTAGCTACACTAGGGTTTACAGATGTGTCTCAACTCATGAATGATCCAATTCTTTATTTGCCATACTGGCCTCTGGTTCCATCTAGGATCCTGAGCGATTATTCGAAGTTCGATGGGAAAGCAAAAGAAGATCCTCAAGCCCATGTGATGACATGTCACCTCTGGTGTTTTTCGAATTCCTACGTTGACGATTCTATTCATTTCCATCTTTTCCAATGAAATCTCACAGGTGTTTGTTGGCTTGTATGGGCGTGACCCAAATTCAGAGGTGATTTAGCCAAGCAGATCCGGATACTACTAGCCCTTTTGGCAACAATCCATGGAGCGTGGACTGAGGTCTCACCTAAATTAGTATGGGAGGGTGCTAGAACTAGGTTTTCGCACCCCGAGGATGTCTGATGGGCTCTTGGAGGTCCGCGTCTAACCCATATCTACACACACTTGTGATCCCTTCGAACCTTGCAGTGTTGCTTCCATGCAGCCCTTGTCGGGGTGCAACCCATATAATACCCAAGTTCCTTGCTATTTAATCTGTTATTATCTTATTACTTAACTTGTTCATGTAAAACTAATGATTATTACAACATACTCATCAATTATATCAGTGCACATGACAAATAAACCAATATAAACATAAAGAAGGAAAGGTACAAAAAATAAACAGAAATAAGAATCAACTTCTCTTTATTAATATTCAATCTCGATTACAGAATCGACATCTCCCTGTGCACTTAGCTGCAGGGGTCCACGTAGTCAACTATGGACTGTTCTAGGCCTTTGCACACTCAACTGTAGAGCCTCTTCCTACTACAACGACCCAATACACTAAGAATCCTACTCTAAGCTCAAACCATCCCTTCGCTATTCACTCTACTCTCTCTTCTTCCTATGCTATCTTTACAACTTAGAGCCTCAATCCCATGGTCCACGGACCATGGGTAGGCTGACATGACTTTACATTACATTACATTACTCTAGGGTGGACAACCCTATGACTTGACCTCTACTTCGTGCTCTGCGCCCGCAATTCACGAAGTCTTACAAAAACTTTGACCAAAACTTGGGCTTTGAGCCCCAAAACATCCTGTGGGAGGATTCCATGCAAAAAAGGCCCCCAAAAGAATCATTGTGACTCTGTTGGTGCAGTGATCTTGGCAGGGAGCTACTCCAACTGTTCCCGTACTGCCCGGAGGTCCACGACACACTCTTCTGCGGTTTGATGGACCTGTTGCATTCCTGATTCTGAATCCTCCACGTCTAAATCATGTCCTTTCTTTGGTATCAGCTTCTGGTGCTTGTGTTTATAGTCCCGCACCCTTGTCCAGCTCCTTGAGCCGTAAAGACTGTGCTTCAGTATGTTAGTTAGAGAGTTGGCCCACCCGTGTAGGGTTTCAAGTGGTTTTCGTTGACTTTGCCTAGGAAGGGTTCTCCATTGAGTCTGACTAGTTGGACCGGGCCTCTGTCTATGACGTCCTTTACCACATATGGTCCCAGCCAATGCATTCAAAATTTTCCGGAAAATTTTTCAAACTTGCTGTCATACAGTAGCACTAAGTCATTTACCTAGAAGGTTCGCAACTTGATATGGCGGTCGTGTTAGGCCTTTTCATGTTGCTTTTGTATCTGCTAGTGAAATCCAGCTAGAAACTATTCTTCCTTGAGTTCTTCTAATTGCGTGATTCTTTCTTCCAGAGCTTTGCGGTCTGTCATGCTTATGAGCACTACTATTCGTAGACTAGGTATGATGTATTCCATTGGCATGACTACTTCCATACCATAGACCAACCAAAAGGGTGTTTGTCCCATCAATTTCTTGTACATTGTCCAGTATGCCCATAACATAGTAGGTATGCACAAGTCCCAACCGTTCCGTTGCATGTTACATACTTTGGTCAGTGCAGTCTCCAGTATTTTACTGAATGCCTCTATTGTTCCATTGCCCTGTGGGTGGTATGGTGTACTTTTCTGATGATACACCTAGAAATCTTCTATGAGCGCGCTGATGGTTTCATTCAAGAAATGAGTTTCGTGATTGCTCATTAAGATTTTCAGACAGCGAAATCGTGTCAACACATTTTTGAACAAAAACTTTGCAGTCGTAGCGGCAGTGTAGTCCTTGATTGGCTATGCTTCTACCCATCATGTCAGGTATTCCATCGTTGTGATGATGTAGGGCACACCTATTTCTCCCTAAGGTTTTGATCAATCCCACACAGTTGATCGCCCATTTCTCAAATGGCTACAACGTCATTTTGGGATTTAGTGGCATCTCATCCCTTCGTGATGGTTTTCCTGTTCTTTGACATATATCACAAGCCTTACAGTGTGCTTTCAAATCGTGGTGTAGGGTCGGCCACCATAACCCTGCGAAAAGAATCTTCTATGTGGTCTCACATCCTGCGTAGTGTCCTCCTCCAGCGCCCCCATGTGTTTCCGTGAGGATCTGACCTTGTTCAAATTAACGTACATATCTTCGCAATATCTCATTGTTTCCCATCTTGTAAAGGTGCCCCACGATGACAGAAAAGTTTTCCACGCGGACCACCAATTCCTTCTTTTATTGGATTGAGTTCTCCTTTGGCGTAGTCCCCGTTGTTAGAAAATGGATTATATCTTCGAAGTTTCCATCCACGATGCGCACTACAAAGAGCTGTGCATTAGGCAGTCCTTCAAATTTGTTGCTTCCTCGCCTGTCTCAATTCATGACAAGTGGTCTGGTCCTGCATTTAAGTGTCCCAACTTGACTATAACCTCAAAATAATATTCTTGAAATAGTAAAAGCCATTTGCATACTCGCCCCCACAACACAGGCTTTTTCACTAGGTATTTCAACGTGGAATGGTCGGTATACATCTTGAAATATCCTCTAAGTAAATAGTGTCAGTATTTTTGGAGCACCTACACCATTACCAACCCCTCACACTCGGTGGTAGATTAGTTATTTTCTACTTTAGACAAACGTTAGCTCGCAAACGTGATTTGGCGATCTACACCTTCTGTGCCTTCCTGTGTGAGTACAGATCCCAATGCAATACACAACGCATCAACATGTACATGAAATTCCATGTTCCATTTTGGGAAGACCAGAATTGGGGTAGAGACCAGTTTCCCCTTTAGGACACCCAAACTCTTCATGCAATCATCATTCCAGCAATATGTAACATCGTTTTTCAAGAGCTTTTCCATCGGAGCAGTTATTTGGGCATAACTTTGATGAACTTCCTATAGTATCCAGTGTGTCCCAAGGTAGCACACAGTTGTTTAACATTTTGCGGTGCTTCCAAATTGAGGATAACAAAAATATTTGTAGGGTCCACTACCAATCCTTGTTAGCAGACCACATGTCCTTTAGGTTCAACGCAATCTGGTGCCAGTGGCAAGTATCCAGCATCAAACATAAGCTCGCTACATGGCACTTAACTAATCTAAAAATAGTCCAATCATCCAGATAGACCTCTTAAAACTTGTGGATGTATTATTTGAATGCAGCTACCACAATGTGCGAGAATAGAGTTGGCACATTCTTCAGTCCAAATGGCATCACGGTGTATTGAAAACATCCCCATTCTGTTGCGAAGGTCATCTTGCTCCTATCTTCTGGCATGATCTTGATCTGATGGTACCTTGAGAATCCACCCGTGAATGAGCATGCTTACTGACCACCCACATTCTCCAATACTTCATCTATAAATGGTGTTGGGAATGGATTGTGTACACAAGCATCGTTCAACTTCCTGAGGTCTATGCATATTCTTATTTCACCCTTATGTTTTTTCTCCTGCACTACCATAGGACTCACTGAGTCAGATTATTCCATTGGTTCAATAATTCTGGCTACGAGCATTTTGTCTAATTCATCGCGGATATTTTATTTATACTTTGGATTTGTGTTTTAGGGTGATCTTCATCATCCCTAAATCATCAATGATCCCTTTTAAGTCTATAATTTTGGTCAAGAACAAGTCTTGGTATTCGTGGAGTAACTTAGCAACCTTATCGACCATGGCATCATCCCAATAGTCTCCAAGCGTTGCGTACTTTGGTTCTGCCTCTGTTCCAATGTTGACCTACTTCGTCTTTAGTGGCATGGTGATGTCGGGGCCTTCAAGTGATGGTCCAAAAATCTCGCGAGAGCCTTCCATTTCTGAAATTTTAATGTTTCGTATGTTATCATCATCCTCCTTAACATTCATGTTATAACACTCCAGTGTGCTGCTTAACTATGTCGCCCATTCTAGCTGAAGTATGTCCATTGGCTCCTGTGGTATTTTGAAGATAGCAACTTTTACTGCTTGTAGCACATCGTCAACAAAATCCGACCAATGATCTTCAAATGTGAACTTTAACAAGAATCCCTTGGGAAAGGCATCCCATTCGCTCATACCATGGCAAAGCTTCGTCTTCGTATACCAATTCATGGGTATGGCGTCTAGGTTATGGTAGAATAAATGTACCCATTCAGCTTGTGGCTCTTCTCAGTAGACCTTGGTCCATTTTGTGAGGTGCATGCATGGATCATCTCATCCCATATTTGTCTACTAGTCGTATTTAGGTTTTTCCAAAACATAGGCTCATCATTCTTCTACAGCTACGCCAGTCCTCAAAATGTCCTTGATGTGTACCCCACCATCGTGTGGGTGTTGCGTGCAGTGCCCACTTCAACGCATCAAACTACTGTTGTTCTAGTACTACACTTTCAAATTTTCTCAGGAATTCATCCACCACTGACAATCCATCATACGTCAGGAACTCCCTTGGCTCTATTGTCATGCAACGCAGTGATCAAACCATGATGTTGCAATTCAGCTTTGTTACTTTGTGCAGTCGATTCTGCCATCGCTCTATCTCTACGTATGAATCCGAAGTGTAAGAGCTTTCACGCTCCCATGAGGTACTCCCACCTGCAGTTGGATTCACCCAATCCTTCTTGCATAGTTATCTTGTAAATACAGTCGAGATCGTCATCACTATCATCGCCGCACACCGATTCAATGTATCCCGCTCCTTCGGCTAGATCTAGTGGTACTACCATGTGTAGTGACTGTTTCTCAAATATCATTTTGTGCTTTTTCAGATTTATGACTCTGTTCATATCAGTGGCCCAGTCTATTCCTAGTAGTGTAGGATAGGGATTGCTATCATCGAAAATCTCTATCATTTCAAAATCTGCCTACGTGCTCACACCTTCAATGTAGACTGTTACCCCTTGCAATCTACCCATGGGCAGAATCTTATGTTGGTTCACCATTCGTAACTGAAGAGGGGACCATTGTAGCACGAGTCTACCCATGCATTCCCATGTTTGCCTTGGTAGTACATTCGTGTCCAAAACTAGATCTAGGATTACCTGATCCATTTCGTACTCAACTATTTGCGCAGTCAACCACATTTCCCTTCCTGTGCGCAATGCATGCTTCCCAAGTTTCCAGACCACGCACAGTTCTCCTAACCCTGCGCACCTAGTGATAAGTCCCTGTAGGCCTTTGACTACTTTTCTGTCATGTAGTAGTTTCATGCATGTCTCCAGTAAGGTAGTGATCATTGAAGGATTCATCCCTGGTTCTAGTTGATCCTTACTACCTAAAGTGGAGGCCTCCGTGAAGCTCTTCTTAGCTTCCATGAATGTCTCCTTCGCGTGTTCTAGATCAAACTCAATTTCCTTTGTAGGAGCCTTACGAACCAACGCACATTCTTTTGGCTGCTTCCCTTTATCATCTCCCATGGCCAACCACTCCTGAGCATCATGTTTACATTTGAGTCTTCTTCACATGGCTTAGATCTCATCATTTGTAAATTATGGATCGGAGGGGGCTGGAGTACCCCCTTTTCATGCATCCTCGCTATCAACGAAGGGAAATCTTCTGCCTCATGATCAAACTAAGTACAGTACAAACATGATATTCTTGTCGATTTTGTACAATCATGGGCATAATGCCCTGACCCTCCACAATAGTAACAAATTATTTGTCCTTGACCCCTTCGTGGTCCCATTTCGCCTCGGCCTCGACTGCACCCCTAAAACCCAGCTGGCGCCATCCCTGCATTTGGGTCAAGGCCTCGTGATTCGATTTGCACCTTGTAGGCATGAATCTGATCTATCATTAGTTGAATGCTTCGACAGGTGCATTCGTCATGGCCTACCGACCTCCAGAAATTACAAAACAATTGTTGGGACGTCTGTGTATACTTCTGCAACAGATGACAATTATCGATGGTGTGTTTTCATCCTATTTGGCAAATCGTGCACCATAATGAAGATGCCACGCTTGGCCCTAACTGTGCCTCTGGTATTAGCAGCATTGGCCCTCCTCCTGCCAAGTAGTTCATGAATACTAGACAATGGTCCTTGTCATGCCCTTGGCCCTTGCATTTTATGCACCATACCTCCTCGCGCACCTCCGACCAAGGTGTCCTATCTTGTTTCAAACTTTGCATCTCCAGACAAAAATTTTGCAATTACGCATGCATTTGTTTGAGTCCCAATTACGCATGCATCTGGGTCTTGTATAGGGGTCTCATGCAATCTCATTTCCATCTCCAACGCTTCGGCCTAGGTGGAAAGTTTTTGTTGTGACAACGTCAGCCTTAAGTGTACTGTAAGTGAGGCCACAAACCATGCACTATGTTGTGCATCTATTAATTTCATATTCGCTTCATGGATCATACTCTTCAGCCTTTGGTCCAGATCCGAGGGGGTCTTGCCTAGGAGCATCTTGATCTCCTTAAACCTGATGATTACTCGTGTTTCTGATTTTGGCCTGCTAAATTCCCTATTCAACGCAGCCTGGATCTTTTCAATTCCTGCATTTAGGTGGTAATTAGAATGCTTGATATACCACGTTAATGTGCGATCCTACAGCACGCTCACTAATGTAGCCTTTTTAATATTATCATCCATGACACCCTATGCTTCTCATACTGCTCTAACCATGAACCAGAATTGGTCCGGATCTTCATTCCCTACTCCTATGAACATTGGTAGTTTGATCGCACTCGCCATATTGAACTGTGGTGGTGGTGGGGGTAGAGTGGGTGGAGATGGAGGTGAGGGGGGTGAAGCGGGTGGTGGTGTGGGTGGAGGTGGTAAATGCAAAATTCATTGTCTTATCAAACTAACCGTGCTTCTTAGAGAAACCTTTGTGAACTCTTGCTCTTCCATGAGGGTGAAATTAAGGGACTGTTTTCCAATTCTTCACTACTTCCACTTCTGTAGATCTTCCCGCTTCGCATAGTCCCAGACATCAATTTATTCGTAGAACTTGTTTTTCACACAATAACATCTTAATCCAAGTGTTCAAATATTTAATATACTTATCTCATGGTCCCTTGAGAAAACATCGCTCCACCTCACTGTAGCTGATGGTTGTGTCTACCGCAAACTCAATGATAAATCCTCCTATTATTGGGTCAAGCCAATGGTCCATAGTTCGCGCTATCTTATCTTCTGATGCTTCTAGTTTGCGCACCAATTTGAGAGTCCACACTATTGGTTTGTCAAGCCTACACCTTCCCTAGCTGTCTACTAACTTCACGATCCACTCATACAGCTCAAAAGGAAAGGATGCAAATAAAATTTCATGGATTTCTATGTACAAGTAGCGGTCCAACCACTATTTGTTAAATACTTGTAGATTTTTGTTTTCCTATGTCACGAACTCGTGAATCTTCTTGTCCAATCACTCTTCAATTTCTTTCTTCATAGGATTCCAATGGCATGACATAAGATATCCTTTATGCAGATCTTGGTCCCAACAACGGAACCATTTGTTGGTTTGTATGGGCCTAACCCAAATTTAGAGGTGATTTAGCCAAGAAAATCCCAGTACTATTGGCCCTTTCAGCAACAGTCCGCAAAGCGCGGACTCAAGCCTCACCCGAAGTAGTATGGGAGGGTGCTAGAACCAGGTTTCCGCACCTTGGAGATGTCTTATGGGCTCTTGGAGGTCTGCGGTCTGACCCGTCACTACACGCACTTGTGATCCCTTTGCACCCTATGGTGCTCCTTTCGCACATCCCTTATCGAGGCACAACCCATATAATACCCAAGTTACATGTTATTTAATCTATGATTATCTGATTACTTAACTTGTTCATGTAAAACTAATCATTATTACAACATACTCATGAATTATATCAGTGTGTGTGACAAATAAACCAATATAAACATAAAGAAGGCAAGGTGTTATCACTCAGGTTGTTCCCCAAAACTTGTGAGAAAAGGGAATACGGCCGAGGTAACCACTAACCAATCTTTTAGATGCAATTTCTATCCAAATTGCATCTAGAGAGGGCTCTCTCTTTATGATTTAACTTTTTCTTTTGAAGTTTTTATGCTAGTTATGATGTGCAGAGTTTTGTTTTAAGTTTGTTTGGATGGTGATTTTAAACAAAGCTAGGATGAAAGTCTGAAAGAGTTTATTCCATTGGGAAATGGAGTCTATGAAGATGGACTACTGAGTGTGTTTCTGTGATAAAAGGCAATACTACAGAGCAAGATAATCAGTTTTGGAACAATATTGAAATCTAAACAATGTAAACTTTGAAACGGGAACTGATACTGTTACCCGTTTCGTAGAGATAGCAAAAAAATGACCTGATTTTCAAAAGTGGTGATGCAGAATACACATGTTTTTTTTTAGAAGATGGTTTTTGGAACTTTATTTTTTTTTTCATGTTCAAGGATGAAATCAAGTTTTAGAATGGTAGTGATTTTCATGCTGATTTTAAAAAGTGAGTATTCTGCATCACACCTTTTTTTTAAAAGACCTATTTTTTTTACTTTTAATTTTCTAGTGTGTGAAATGTGAAAAATTATTTTCTAAATTTGATAGTTTTTGAAGTCGTCATCTTATTCATATTTTCTTGTTCTCTATCTTAATTTTTTTTAATTTTTTTTAGGGGGGTTTTTATTGTTTTGCGTTTTTAAGTTAGAAAGTCGATAGTTTGAATTTTAGATAATCTACATATTTATACATCCTTAATTAATTTTTCACTCCACATGAAATAATTGTTTCTATAAAAAAAATAATAATTAACAATGGACATAAAAATAACCATTTTTAACATAAATATAACCAAAAAACTAAACGTTTGATAATTTTTTGCTAGAATTAACATGTCAAAATCACAATTTTTATACAAAAATATTAACTAAAAATGGTCAAAT
>APFE030862294.1:52678-90897 GCA_000404065.3 Pinus taeda
TAGTGTTAGTAGGTTAATATGACTATGTGGAATGGGTTTGTATGGATTAGGCTAAGTTCATAGAGTGAAAACTTAGGCTTGGGGGGAATGAAAGGATGCCAAGTGGTGAAGTTTAGGAAACTTGGCAAAAAGGAAAAAAAACATTTTACACAAGAAATGTGGCTTGTTTTGCCTAGGTGAAAACACATTTTCACTTAGTTTTTCTATGAAATGAAGTGGAGTAAAGGCAATGAGTAGATCTCATTGTCCTTGGGGGGAATGTTAGTAAGTGTTTCTTAGAAAACTGGGGAGGGGAATTAGTCATGGTCCATTTGTTTTATAGACACCTTGCCATGGTACCTTATGATTTTTATGAGATGAAAACTTGTTCCAAAGGAGAAAATTGCTCATAAACCTGCTTCTATACCATCAAAACTGCCTACCCAGCCTAGTACACCTAACATGTTTTCTTCATTTTCATTGGGTGCATCTGAACTAGCAAACCCTGATTCCTATCTTTTCTTTTAGCTTCCCTCCTATCTAAGTCTACCCTTATCTCTTCCAGGGCTTAGATTAAGTTGTTGAGAACCTTTGCTTCTCTACCTAACTACTTGTCTGCCAAGCTTGAACTATTTGTGCAGACCTTTATTCTCTATTCTAAGACAAGTAAATTCAAACATGATCTAGCCAGGATTAGACTGTCTGGCTATTCATCAACTGCGGCAAGAGTCAACCACCTATACATAGTGAAATTCTACAAAATATGGAACCTTTGCAGCATGAAAAGGATGAACATATTTGGCACTTCTCCAGTCAATCATGAAAAATGAAACCTATTGGTATAGGAAGCTAACACAAAGTACAACAAATACACAGAAATAAGAATCAACTTCTCTTTATTAATCTTCAATCCCGATTAGAGACTCAACACCGCCCTATGCACTTAGCTGCAGGGGTCCACGCACTCAGCTGTGGACTCTTCTAGGCCTCTACACATGCAGCTGCAGAGCCTCTTCCTACTACTATGACCTAATACAATTAGAATCCTACTCTAATCTCGAACCATCCCTTCACTATTCACTCTACTCTCTCTTCTTCCTGTGCTATCTTTAAAACTTAGAGCCATGCTCTATTTATACAATCCAATGCTCTGCGTACCATGGGTAGGCCGACATGACTTAAATTAAATTACATTACTCTAGGGAAAACAACCCTATGAATTGACCTCTAATTCGCACTCCATGCTCGCAATTCACGGAGCATTACGAAACCTTTGACCAAAAATTGGGCTTTGAGACCCAAAACATGTTTTGGGGGGATTCCATGCCCAACAGTGTTGCAACCAAGTGGTACATTGAACTCCCTCGAAGTACATATCATGACTTCAACTCTTTAGCCATGGATTTCCTAATGCATTTCCAATTGTCGGTTCACTATGAAACCGACACCTATTTTCTTATATCGCTCAAGAAAAATACTGTGACCCACATCTTCGATCACATTCATGAATGGAGACGTAGGCATCACCTAATATAATTCAAGATTGCTAATCATTTATTGCCCGAATGGTTCACCAAATTATTCATCTCTCCAATTTCTCGTGATATCGGTATGGGTGGGTGCGTCACGTAGGAGCAAGCCATTTCTCGCATCGAGTACTTGGATCTAGTTTACTCTTAGTCTGGAACTTTGTATGAGTTATTACCCGATGCTCTCAGGCCATCATCCGATCCAATGACATTGAAGTCACAACCTACACCTCCTATTGATGCAGTAATTAGTTCAGTGTCCCAGGCCCCTACAAAATCTTCTTCCAAACATAAGCCAGCTTCAAACTCCATTTCTAATAGTCCCTCTCAAAATTTACCTGGCCCTAGTAAAACCTTAGAGGTCCATATCGTTTAGTCTATCATAGCAGAAAAATCCTCAAAAGGTAAGAAGAAAGGAAATGGAAAGGGTAAAGTCAATGCCCAAAAACATTGTCCTCCTAAGTCGTCTACTAGTGATGCTTCTTAACGAAAGCTTTAGTATCCATGCCTCATCTGTGAGGAAGATCACTATACTAAGGATTGTCCTAGATGGTCTAAAGATCATTCAAAATGTCAATGGTTGATGGTTTCTCTGGGTATAATCAGGTAGCTGTTGATAAGGAATATCAAAAGAAGACTTCATTTACAACCACTTCGGGAACTTTCATGTATGCTTGGATTCCCTTTGGGCTAATGAATGCAGGTACAATGTTCCAAAGAGCTATGGGCATTGCATTTATGGGTGATAAGTTTGTAGTGATATGCTTGGATGATATCACTGTTTTATCTAAATCATATCAGGAGCATTTGGAACATCTAAAAAAAGACTTTTGAGAAGTGCAAGAAATATGGGCTATCTTTGAATCCAAAGAAATCTATTTTTGCTCTAGAAGAAGGCAAACTATTGGGGTACATTGTTTAAAGAGATGGAGTAAAGATAGATCTAGCAAGGGTACAAGTTGCACAAAAAATAACTCTACCCAGAAGTAAGAAAGACATTCAAAAGTTTCTACGAAAAATATTTTTTTTAAGGAGACTTTTGTCTAATTATGTTGAATTTGTGAAAGAGATTACTATATGCTGAAGAAGGAGAATGAAGTAGATTAGACTAAGGAGGCTAAGGAGTCATTTCACAAAATCAAAGAAGCATTACAAGCAGCTCCAGTTTTTATTAATTAAGATTATCAAAAGCCCTTTCAAATATTCTCATTTGCATCACCTTGTTCAATAGTTGTTGTTTTGTTATAGAAAAATGATGAAGGTAAAGAGCAACCAATCTCTTTCTTTAGTAAGGTGCTTAGGGATGCTGAACTCAAATACAATATTCTTGAAAAGCAGGTGTATGCCTTGGTGAAGGCCCTAAAAGCCTTTAGGACTTATGTGTTACAATCACAGATTATTGCTTATGTGCCAAATGCTGCAGTGAAGTATGTCCTAGTCCAAAGTAACGTGGAGGGTAAAAGAGGAAAATGGATAACTAAGATCCAAGAATATGACCTAAACGTAAAGCCAACCAAACTAGTGAAAAGATAGGGATTGGCAAAGATGTTTACTGAGTCAAACTTTTAGGCCTTGGGAATCAATTTATTAACACCTGAAAAAGAAGAAATAAGTAAAGAGAATGAAGCCAAATCAAATCTAGGTATGAAGATTCGATACAAATTTTTATGCTCAGAATGGTATAAGCACATAGTTCACTATTTATGTTTTCTTTCATGTCCTCAATCATTAGATAGAACAAGATATAGAGCATTAAGAATCAAGGCACAACCATATGTGATTGTGGAGGGTAGATTATATTGGAATGATCCTGTGGGAAGTTTTCTACTATGTCTGACAAAAGATGAGTCTACAGAAATGATTAAGGATTATCATGAAAGGTTATGTGGTGGCCGTTATAGTTGGAAGGTCATTGCAGAAAAAATTCTCGAGGAAGGATTTTATTGGCCTACCTTATTTGGTGATATATATAGGTTTCTCAGAAGTTGTCAAAAGTGTTAGATTTTCACTAAAAAGAGGAAGTTAGCCCCATTTCCATTGATTCCAGTGTTCATAGAAGAACCATTCAGATAATGGGGGCTAGACTTCGCTGACAGTACAAATGGATTCTTACAGTAACTGATTATTTCACCAAGTGGGTAGAAGTTGTACCTACTAAAAAGGCAAATGACCAAGTGGTGATGACATTTTTAAAGGAAAACATCTTTAGTAGATTTGGGTGCCCTGTCAAAATCATAACTGATAATGCTCAAGTGTTCATTTCGATTAAGTTTGTTGCTTTTTCTTAGAAATATAATGTCATTCTATCTCATTCAACAGCTTATCATCCTCATGGGAATGGATTGGTTGAATCCACCAACAAAACATTGATGAAAATTCTTAAAAAAACCATTACAGAGAATCAGGAGGACTGGGATTAAAAATTATAATTTTCTCTTTAGGCTATCAAGTGACCACAAAAATGTCTATAGGAAAATCACCTTTTGAGCTAGTGTATGGAACGCAAGCCCTGTTTCCCAGTCAGCTTGTGAAACCTGTAATTGCAATGATTCAGGAGGCAAAAGAAGAACCCAATTTCTTAGTGAGGAGGATGCATAAGGTAATGGAGTTGAATGAAAATAGAGATAAGGTAAGAGATAATTTGATTATGTGTCAATAAAAAATGAAGGATATTTTTGACAGAAAAGCTAAATAAATTGATTTTAAAGCTGGAGACTTGGTGTTAAGGTGGGATACTAGGAGAAAAGCCAAGGGAAAACATGGGAAATTTTAGCCCCTCTAGTATGGCCCATTCAGGATTATAGAGGCAAGGGAAAATAATACGTTTTTCCTGGAGAACCTTGATGGTGATACTTTACAAGCGCCTATCAATGGGCAGTACCTCAAACATTATTTCTAGTTCTAATTCACATACACCTTGTCATTGTAAATACTGGGGTGAATCCATTGTACACTTTTCATAAAGTTGAATCTGGCAAAGCAATACATGACTCCATGCTTGAAGTGAAAGCACTGATCTAAGGTTCTTAGTGCTTCTGTGACAAAAGAACTATCCCCAGGTGGAGCTAGGTGTTGTAACCTACTTTGTCATTAAAATTTTCATTTTTAATATTACTCAAAATAAAAAAAATGGAATATTAAGTTTTGAAAATAAACATAGAATTAGAAATTTTGGAGTATTTGTTACACTAATGGTGGGATTTAAGATGTTATGAAAGTGGGCCCAATCCATCGGTTAAAGCACGAACCTGTCAGCGAAGTGTGATCAAAGATCAGTGAGGGAGATAGGTAAAATGTTCTGCAAGGGAACAAGGAGCACGGGATTTAATTCATAGCCCAACCCCTGCAGTTGACCCTAACATTAGCATGGTTGACTAAAATCAATGGCCCATGATTGCTGTAGGGGTTCAATCTTGATTAAACTCTCATACACTCCTTACCCCCGTAGCGGGCCACCCAACATTGTTTGCTCCACATCACCTCTGCCACACCATCCACCACTCCCATTAATTTTTGTCTAGCTCACCCACCGTACCCCATCATCTCATTTTCCACTCCATTAATTCGTTACATTAATTCCATGTTTCACTTCATTATTCTTACCATATATAAAAGGAAATTGAAAACTTCATTGCATTATTCATTTGCTTTCGGTACCGAGCAACTTCACCTCCAGTTCAACATTCTGATTCAACAATTGTCATTCATAGATGCCATGGCTAAACAAGTAAGTTCCTCGTCTATCATTCATACCCCGTTAATGGACATTGAACATTATATTTATGACACCTTTTGCATAATTAAGCACCTTTCCCTGTATCAAGAAGTCACTATGAACCATAAAAAGTCCCCTGTATTCATGGAAATGGTTAGGTTAGGTGTTTTACCAACATTTGTCCAAAAAACTCACTTGTTCCATGAATTCATTCAGTGGTTAGCCTCATCAATGTACCCTAAGAAGTGTTTTGTAATGAATCAGTCTAGGGAGAATGTTTTCCAAGTAACCTCTCAGTTAATTCACCAACCTTTGAATTACCCTATATCTAGAACTCATACCACCTTTACTGAAGAGTCCTTGGTCTCATATTATGATAACCTGTCATCCCAAGAGTTTTCTTATGCTACCTCATTCTTAGATCCGAAATCCGGACAATTATCTCTAGATGGAAATGTGTTTTCTTTAGACATATTTACAACAAATATAAGACCAACCTTGGAGGCGATTTCTAAGATTTTGGGAAAGGAAGACTCCAGACAGGTTGATAAAGTAGTGTTGGGATTTTTCTCATTGATGATGAAACCAGAAGTAGTACTAGATATTCAAACATTTTGGGTAGTCACTATTAATACTCAATTCATGACTTTGTCACTTACTAGTTCCTTCAAGTTTCCTTCACTTATTACTTATTTATTTTTGTACCAGAATGCTAAACATTTTACAAGTTTGGAACTAAATATTGTTAACATAAACAAAAAGAAGTAGTCAGTGGTATTCTAGACATACCTAATAAGGGGTGATCCAGGAGATGGTGTTCTGTTTGAATTCACTTCTTTATTCCTTCCAATGGCCTACAAGATCTTGAATGGGACCTTGCCCCCAACATTTTTTCCCAAAGCTCAAGAATTCTGTCAATTGAGAAAGGATGTAAGGTGTGGAGACTGGTTCATATTTGAAGAACATGTAGAGATCAGACTTTATGGAGCCTCAATCAAACCATATAGGTTATTGAAATGTGTGCCAATGAGGCTCTTTGCTCTTGAGTTTATCAGACAGAGCTTGGATTTTGATCAAGTTCATTTTGTTCCCATGAACAAGGGTTATTTCTTTAAATTTCCCAGAGCAGTAGGACCCTTCATTGTGAACACTAGACAGGCTACTCAAGAGGTTGAGAAATTGTTGGATGACTTATATCTCTTACAGGTGGTTGAGTGGGCCTATGACCCTCATCAAATTATTTCAAAAAGAAGGTTAGAAAATGGATAATCAGCCTTTGTGCTTGAAAGTAGACTGGAAATGGAGAAAATGGAAAGTGGCGGTCTACAGAGCACCAAAGGGGCAGAGATTCAAACCCCTAGTATTTCAGAAAAAGGTGCCAAGAGGGCTAGAGAAGATGTTATTGATCTTGATGAAGAAGAATTAGAAGCAGCAAAAAGGACTAAACTTTTGGACGCAATGTCTTCAACACAACGTGGTTTAGTAATCCAATTGTGAGAAATAGAGGGTGCACCAACTTCTCCATCCTCCAGAGAACTTTTTCATGATCACGTTCCTCTAATTCAAAGCATGTTTGCCCAAATAGCTAAGAGAAACCATAAAGTAAAGTCAAATATGGAGGCTCAGGCTGAGTCTCAAGTTGTTCATGAGAAAACCCAGTTATTGTCTGCTATGGACTTAGAGAAAAGTCAACTTAAAATTGCATTCTCTCATTGTACTGAGATGTCAGTTAGGTCCACTTGTAATTTCAAAACTGTTAATTTGACTGTTGATACTCATAATCTTCCTATGCTTGACAAGATCAATTTTCACATGCATACTGTGAAATTGATTGTCAATGATTTACATAACACAAATGTAGCTGCAATTAAAGCAGAGAAAATGTTACATAAAGTAATTCAACAATTAAATTTGGAGAAAGCCAACTGCAGGGCTTTGAATGCCGAGGTGGATGAATTAAAGCAGATTATTATTAAAATAGGAGTCAACCCTAATGATCAACATTAATACAAAAAATGTTCCAATTTGCTAAGTTAGAGATTGGAATTTTAAAGAAGTTGAATCTGCTTACAAGTGAGCATCCTATGGCTGTAGGGATAGCTGAAGTTGAAAATGAAAAGGAGAAATTGTTACAAGATGTATTGTAGAAAACTGAAGAAGTTTCTTTAATTAAAGAATCATTGGATAAGCTGCAAAATCAGGTTGATACTCATGTCTGCATAGTAGTGATGCCAATATAGAGGATCTAGTAGCACATATATTACAGCTATGGACATAGATAAATATAGTTGAGCATGATGTGAAGAAAGCACAAAGGGACATGGAAGCATCCTATAAACTCTTAAACATAAGTGAATAAGAAGCTAGAATGGAGAAGGAAAATGAAAAGAAATACAGACAAGACCTTCTAAAGGCCGAAGAGGAAATTAAAAGGATGAAGGAGAAGATGAAGGACAATATGTCATTAATTCAAGCTAGGGAGATTATATGGGATGAAATTATTGAAGTTATCAGGAGCATCTAGGAGTTCCTTGTTATTATGTCTGATGAAAAAGAAATTATCAAAGATATGGAAAGTGTGGTTATGCAAGACAACCAGAAAGCACTAGACAGATCAAGTTTGCAAAAATAATGATAGATTTTATTAATTTTGTCTGCTTCAGAGCTAAATGAGCGTGACATTATAGACATAACACTATGTACAATATATTTTAATAAGATGATTGTCAGAAAAATTTATAGAAATACTGCTAAGAAGAAGATAAATGAGATAAAAGAATCAGTTTCCAAGTTCAACTTCCTATTTGATAAAAGAGTTAGAGATGGGCTTCCCTTTTGCTGGGATTTACAAGGAAACTTGCTTCTATGGAAAACATATAAGACTTTGCTAGTTGAGGTGAAAAGCAAAGTTGACAACACCCATGAGAAGATAGTAGTACTGAAGGGAGAAACTATTGTAAATTATCTTAATAAAGATTTTAAGCTTCTGTGGATGATGAAGACTTTGTTCACAGACAAGCCTAATTATAGGAGGATTACAACATGCAGAATGGAACTCAAAAAATTGGAATAAGCACCAAAGTCACATGTACCATTATGAAGAAAATGCAAAGAGTGGATGACAGAGCAAACAAAAGATGCACCAACATGACCATCTACTCAAGCCACTGATTCTAACAGTGACCAACAATCACCAATCATAGTCTAATTCCTTTCCATTTTATGTTATCTTATTTCCTAAGGAAAATGAAGTGTCTTTTACCCTCCAATGTAATGTCCTGAAATGACTTTTTACTTTATGCAGTTAGAAAGTAGTTAAGTAGTTTGGCAGTTTTGGTAGTTACCAACTATCCTATGATGTATGAAAAGAGGAGAAATCAAATAAAAAGTGTTAGAAAACTATATATTACGGAGCAATGGAACACATAAAATATTGCAGAAATATAAAAACAGAAAACGCATAAAACAAGAGAAACACAGATATACGTGGTTCCCCCAATTTGGGCTACGTCCACCCTAAACAGTCAGTCCTTCCTTTCAATTATCCAGCAAAATGAAGAGACACAACCTATAGTAGATTCACTATAATATCCTCTATTTTCTATCATAGTCTCACCTCTCCGTTTCTCACTTGGAGAATACATATCTATTACACAGCCTCAATACAATGCCCTCATACATAGAGAGGGGTTTCCTTCTAGGGCAAAAAACCCTAACTAAAATAAGTTATACCATCAGATCATCTGCCTAATGAACGACCCAGATTGACTAGAAATTACTATACTTTTACAAGGCAATTTTACATTTATTTTTAGCTTCAGGGGCGTTTCCCTCAAAACCCCCGCTGAGGGATAGCTGGCCCTCGAACCCCCGCGGGGGGGGGGACAAGTTCCCCCTACACCCCCCCATGTGGATGGGTGTAAAATATTCCTGGGGTATACATCTGGCTGAAATAAAGACCTCTGAACAATCATGCTCCACACCCAACAAGAAGGGTCCAATTTTTGGAGAATCTGAAGACTACACATTTTGTACTTGATAAATTGATGATTAATGAAAGAACCAAGATTTTTCCATACAGTGTTGGGTATGACTTGTAATCTCTCTATTAAGTGTCATTTTGTTTTTTCCTCTCTTTAAATATGGTAATGAAGCTGTGGGTCTTTGTTTACTTCTGTGAATAAAGTTAAATTTGTTTAAAATAGTGCTCCCATGTTTAAAACTCTTTTATCTCTATTTATTCTAAGTTAAAGATAATAGTTCTTGCTAAACACATCATATTACCTTTAACTTCTCAAAGTATTCTTCACACATCATCTATATCCAGCACAACATGGCATCTTCAGGCTTTCATATCAACTATATATTAATGGCTTAAGATCATGTTCTTCATACTCCTCAAAATGAAGACACATTATACAAATGAGTGACATGCATAATAAAAGTTTAATATCTTAAGCACAATTTCTCCATAGCCTAGAAATTGGTTTCTTAAGGGACAACAGATAAAATCATTAATGAATGTGCTCGGAGTGAATTCTTTTCTTTCATTGACAGTTTTTCTAGCTACAACCAGATCAACATTGCACCAACTGATCAAGATAAGATAGCCTTCATCTATCTGTGGGGTACTTTCGCATACGTAAGGCTCCCATTTTGACTTAAAAATGTTGGGGCTACATTTTAGAGAGCGATGTATTATGCATTCCATGAAATCTGAAACATTGTTCAACCTTACTTGGATGACCTTCCTGCTCATTCTCGTAAACACCGTGATCACCCTAATCATCTTTGACAATTTTTTCTTCATTGTCGACACTACAACATTTGGCTCAATCCACATAAGTGTGTCTTCTGTGCCGAATCCAGACAACTCCTTCATTTTATTGTCTCTAAGGTACGAATTCTCCTTGATCCTCTTAAAGTTGAGGCCATAGTTAATTTACTCCCTCCATCTTTGTTGCACCAATTGCAAAGTCTACAGGGAAAATCAAATTTCCCCATCATTTTGTACCAAATTATGCTGAGCTAGCTTCAGGGTTCACCTAGTTGCTCAAGCAAGGAAAACCTTTTGTTCGGGATGAAATTTCCCAAAAGTCTTTCGATGACCTCGAGACTCTTCTCATAAATGATCCTTTGTTGCATTCCCCAAATTATCATCGAGATTACTTCCTTTATCTAGTTGTAGCCTTTAGCACCATCATTATGGTGTTGGTACAAGACGATCATGAAGGCAATGAACATGTTATTTACTACCGCAGTCACAATCTTCTCGACACCGAGACACATTATGTTCATGTCGAAAAGTTGGCTTTGGCTGCCGTCCATGATGTTCAACGCTTTTGCCACTACATTCTCCTACGCACTACCACTGTGATTTCTGAATGGAATCCCATGACATGCATTTGGACTTGTCAATTGCTGGGGGGAAAGTATTATAAATGTATTATCATCCTACAAGAGCTCTATTTTGTGTTCATGACTGCAAAATCTAAGAGATCACTAGTTTTTGTCGAATTGATTTCCTTCCTTCCTTCTGCATCTCTTCCTGCTAGTGCCACTGAGCAGCTTCTAGACGAGTCCCTTTTCCTGACTAGCACCCTCGACCAATGGTACAGGGATATCATCGTGTATCTCCATACATCCACCTTCTGGTCTGCATTGACTAAAGTTGATCACCAATGCATACCGTATCATTGGAGATACTTTGTACCACATAAATGTCGATTCAGTTCTTCATTGATGTCTTACTCTTGACGAGGATGAGAGAGTTTTAAATGAATGCCATTCTAGGGCATGTGGCGGGCATATGTTTGGATATGCTACTACTTAAAAAATACTTCGTGTTGGTTACTTCTAGCTCTCCATCTTCAAGGATTGCATCCTTGTTGTTCACAAATGCCATGAGTGCCAAATTTACCATCGAAAAATGTGAGCCCCACCTGCTCACCTACACCCCATTATTACCATTGGTCCTTTTGTGAAATGGGGCATTGACTATATGACATGTAACCCTTGTTTAGCAGGGGGGAATGGCTATATTAACGTTGTTGTGGATTATTTCACCAAATTGACCGAATCGATGCCTACATACTATGCAGATAGTAAAATGGCGGCTCAATTTCTATTCAATCACTTTATTTCCAGGTTTGGAGTGCCTCAGGCCATTGTCACCTACCATGGCTCCCACTTCCAAGATTAAATGATGGTTGAGCTGATCTCTACGTTGGGTTTATGCCATGATGGATCAATCTCGTATTACCCTCAGGACAATGGCCAAGTTGATGTTGTGAACAAAGTCTTGGTTACAATGCTTCAGCACACCATTGGGATGCATAAGTCAAATTGGCATCTCATGCTCTTTTCAAGTTTTTGGGCTTACCGAACCTCGACCAAGGATGCAACTAGATTTACACCATTCCAACTAGTCTATGGTCTAGAAGCAACTTTACCAATTTAATGTGAAATTCCATCCCTCAAGTTGGTTGTCGAAATTCTCCCCGAGACCTCACCTCAGGAAGAGCATCTCTTGTATTTTGAATGACTGGAGGAGACTCACCGTCTTGTTGTTTTGGTCATCAAAGCACAAAAAAAACGAGTCAAATTTGATTTTCATCAGTCTGTTTCTCCTCGAGTTTTTTCCGAAGGCAATTTGGTCCTTCTGGATGATCAGGTTAATGATAAGCTGGGGGCGAGCAAGTTCAAACCCATGTGGCATGGTCCCTACATTGTTAAATGCATGTTATAGAAAGTGGCCTATGAGCTTATTGACTACGAGGGAAATCCATTAGACAAGCCTCATAATGGCCTTTATCTCAAAAAGTACTATGCTTAGGTCATCTTGCATGGTTACTTTTGTACAATAAGTGTGCCATTCATTTCCTTGCAGTGTAGTTTGGTGTGTTGTTTTGCAAGCAGCTTTCCTGCTTATTATGTTTTTTCCTTCTTTGTAGATGTCGGTGTCTCCTCATATTAGTTTCGCTGATGGTGCTTGTCGAAGTACTTGGAATCTATCATCCATGGAATGGGCCATTTATGACCCCCATTGATGAGTTGATTGATCTTCAAGGTAATTTTCCAGGTCAAACAACTAATAACATTGCTGAGTATATCGCAGTTATCGAATTGTTGTCAGAAGCTATCGCTCTTGGCATTCGGGATTTGATTGTCAACCTAGATTCACAGCTTATCATTCTTCAACTCAACATGGAATATTCCATCAGAAACCCTCAAATATTGAGAATGTATCTACGTATTCATCTATTGGAGAGAAATTTTGATTACATTACATATCATCATATTCCTGGACATATGAATACATTGACAGATGCATTAGCTAGTTATGTGCTAGATAGACATTTGTGAAACATGTAAAAATAAAAAACAAATCATTTGTATCATAGTAAGCAAGGAAATATAAATATAAATATAAATATATATATTATATATATAGATATATTATATAGATATATAATATCTATATATATGGATAATGCTTTTCATACATAAAAACCCAAAAAATAATATGTTTGTTCGAAAACATCCATGGCTCGTAGGTCTTATATATGTGGCTCACAGGCCTAAAAAATGTGGAATGCTAGACCTATGCACTAATCATAATGATGTGAATGGTAGCATGTAACTGCTCGGACTACACAAGTCAGCAGTCGGTGGATCTGGTCTAATATCCCCACCATGTGCCTCTGGTACAGGATATCACCCACCCGGGCATACTTTGGGATACCATGGGTCAATCCCTCAAGGTTTTGTGCAATCTCTTCCTCATTATCGCTTGCTTCCTGATAATGAGCGACATTGAACTGACGAGCAATGCGTCTGGAAATTGGGGACATCCCAGCAGGGCGTTCTAGTCCAACATCTGCATTGATAAAATTGAAATGTCACGAATTCATATATTTAAAAATAATAATAAAAAACATCCAAAAATTAAAAAATTGTTTGTTTTTTACCTTCATTGTCAAATTCCTCCCCCTTTGGGAGCGGCATATTCGGATCTCCACGGAATTCGGTACCACTGTAAGGCCAATCCTCCACTATGATCAGTTGTCGCAATAGCCATGATAAAAAGGCAGGCTTATAGGACATCTATTGGCCCCCTGTAACCTTGGGCATCAACTCGCTCCAATAAACCATCCATGGGTCTCGTGGCATTGGAAGATCCACCTTAGTGAGCTAGTATTGGAACAACGGAACCTACTCTAGGAAGAAGGTCACTAGCATAGACCCAAAGCAAAATTACTTCAAGTTTCCCTCCTTGGCTTTCGATAGACGGCGCTTCATGTTGATTTTCATAGATTCCACCCAATTAAAGATAGTGGACGCTATGCACTCGATAGCATATATAAACTTCAACTTGTTAGTCTCATGTGGCACTTGGGACCTAACCATTCTGTTCTTGGTCAATAGTAACGCTCTTAATACAAGATCTCGAACAATCGCAATCTCAATATTCCCACTTTTGGATTTGAGATTTTTTAGGCAATTTTTGGCAAGTAGCATGGACACACTTGCCCCAATCATCCTCGACCCATATAGATTGATTAGCTTCACCTGCCCTTTTAAGGATTTCCACGATGTCTTCCCTTGGTCTTATGAGGAAATGCATGGAATAGACCCTTATATTGTCAACCATGAGATCAAGAAGGATCGGGCATTCTTTTTCTGGTATTTTTCTTGCTCATTAATTTGAAAATCCCTGAATCTCCTTCTTCAGGCTCGTTAAGCTACCGTGAATAAGATCAAGAGTTCTTTTTATGGTATTTTTCTTGCTCGTTAATCTGAAAAACCTCGAGTCTCCTTCTTTGGGCTCATTAAACTATTACAACAAAGATTAGAGCACTTTTTTGGGATATTTTATTGCTCTTTAAAAAATAGAAACATCTCCGAGTTTGTCATCATTGGGCTCATTAAATATATACGATGATGGTCTGAGCAACTCTTTTTCACTCTTTTTCTATCTAATTAAACTGAAAAAGACCATTAGAGAGTTCTTTTTAGGCACTTGTTTCTCGTTCATTAAAATAAAAAAAATACGATTTTTGTCTTTAGGCTTGTTAAACTTTATAAAGATGACCCGAGCATTCTTTTAGGTACTTCTCTCACTCGTTAAACTGAAAAATCTAGAGTTTTTGTCACCGGTCTCGTTGAAAATATACGGTAGCAACAATAGCATTTTCTTTTTTGGGACCATTTCTTCCTCTTAAATTGAAAAATCCCAGAGTTTTTCTCCTCCTTCGGGTTCACTAAATCTACGAAGAAGGAATGATTAGTTCTTTTACCTCTTTTTCCTCACTCACTAAACTAAAAAAGATACCCTGAGTTTTCTTCATTTGACTTATTAAAATTCGATGAACGTATTGATTTTGTTGTCATGTGACTCATTAAAAATTCACGACGAAAAATGAGTTTAGTCCATCTCCTCGTACTTGTAACAAAATGAGGTCGACATCTATTGAACATAGGTTTCTCTTTATCCGAATTCAGTAGATTAACTAACAGAAAAGGAACTGATCCAGGTATATTATTAACCTTTTGTCGCACCCGGTTAACAACTATGACAAAAGTTGCTCTTTACAATATTTTCAGACTCTCTAAATATGAAAAGACCACCGAGTTGTCTAGTCTGGACTATTTAAATTACACAAACAAGATATAGAGTTAGCCTTTTGACGATATCTTTCAGACTCTTAAAACATGAAATAATCGACAAGTGTGCCTGTCTAGACTCATTAAACTAATTAGATAAGGAAGAGAGTCACTATTTTTGCGGTCCTTTTTAGACTCTTTAAAAATGAAAATATCGATGAGTTTACCCACCTGGACTCATTAAACTAATCAGACAGGGTTGATCATATAGCTACATTCAGTATTAGGAAGTGTGGTTTGGTGGCATTCGTTCCCTTGAACATGGCACTCCCTCAGATAAACCTTCCTTGTGACGGGCTCTCATTATATATGAAACCTACCATCTTATGAGTTTAGCCTAAATACCTTGATGTGATTGCATCTCTGTATCCTAACACTCTGTAGTGTTCATGAGTCTAGTGCTGCATGGATAAAACCGTTGTTGTGCCTTCTATTGTTCAAGGGTTAACCTTTTGTTTCTTCCATCAACCCATCAAGCATATCCTTCCATCATTCTCTCTGTTGTTTAGACACAAATGCTCAAAACATTCATAAAAAACAAAATCATTCTTGTCCCGTTTCATGTTGATTGATGTAGGAGACATTATTGTCTACCTTTCGATAGGTTTCTTCCTATCGACTTCAACACTCTGTCTAGGAAGATAACCCAGACACATTCAATGCCTTTGTACTTGTAGACATTAGTGGCAGGTTGCCCTGTGTTTGATAAGGGGTTCTCATTATTGGCTCCTGGTTAAGGGATTCTATGGGTGTTCTATGACAAAGACATCTTTCACACTCGTTAGATTGTACTGTGAATCTTGGAGACCATCACCATTATTGGTGGCCTTCCTCGCATATGTTAATAGTCTCCATTATTGACTAGTAATCAGACGATTTCATGCATGTTCGACGTCAATGCATATATTCACATGTATCGATATATGTTGTTCGGTGAAGCAGAAATCAAGACCTTGGGTAGAGGCTTGCATCATTCAACCTTGTTTCCTCTCCCAAGCTACATATATTATTTTTTGGACGCAGCTGATCAGGATCATTCTATTATGACACCAGATCAGCATTTTGCTTATCGACGACCAATATCATTATATCTCTTTGAAGAAAACCACTCTGACATAGCTACTGAGCATGGGAATGCCTGACTCAGGACATGATTTTAGCAGTTTATATATATGTGTTGTATCAAGTTTCCCTTACCACCCAAAGCTTCTATCCTCTCTCTCTCTTTTTGAAGGAAAATTACAGTTAAAGTAAAGTATTTCAACCATCGTCACAACCTGCTGATCTCATACTTTAGGGGCATCTGTTATACAACAAATTGACCACCTCATCAACTCATAGGGGAAATACATAATAGTTGAAGAAAAGACTACAATTATAGGCCTTGATTCCACACTAACGTTGGTTGTACACTAACAACCTACTTTATAAAGCTTGTTACCAAGCCTAAGGGTGTGTTAGTGACCCTAATAACTCAGGTTGCTAGTCAGGGGACAACGTTAGTGAAACTTGGTGAAGTTCCAAGGGTCAAAGGAATGAATTGACTCATAAATATCTAGATATTTGTTACTAAAATTACTCAATCAAATCAAGTAAACATCCAAAATTGACCTATTTGGAGGATTTCTAATCCGAAAGAAGGAGGAAAATGGGAAAGAGCTGAAAAGCATGGGAAGTTCATTTCTTTTTCCCTAGTGAACTCAAGAAGGAACTTGGAAACCCTAACTCAATTGCTACATAAGCAAAGCTAGGGCTATTGTGAAAGAGGTCAGAGCATTTGAAAGGATAGCATACTTGACTATTGAGCATTGTATCATATCATCAGAAGTGAGCAAGAAGGGGGAGAGAGACAAGTTGAAGGGGTAGAGGAAGGTTGATGCAATAGATGGTTGTAATCACTCTTCCAATATTAATTCAAAACTACAGTTGTGTTGTCTAGTCTATGGTGTCAATAATATCATTCATTAAGTTATTTGTTTGATACCTGTTTACATTAGTAGCTTAGTTGTATGAAATTACATGTTCTTTATGTATTCATGTATTAATTATCAGAGTTGTATGATGTGATTACGCTTATCCCTTCTTTGTGCAGGACTTGATTTGGAGTCGGCTCAGGGGCTTCCACCTAGTTGCATTTGTGCTCTCTAGCAAATCTACATGGAGGCTTGAGGTAATCTCCTTCTCATACATTGATAGTTAGTAATTATTTATGAACATGCATGTAACTTTGTGACAGTTGCATATAATCTTACAGTCTATCGAAGGTCCGAAGAAGACCTTTGAGGGTATTTTCATTCTCCATACACCGTGCATTTTACCCCATAGCACCAGCAAGTCATCTATAGCTTGTAGCTTTCTAGTGTGCGTTTTAGGGAGAAAGTGTGATTTTGGTTTGGTTTGAGACTAGAGGGAAAGAGGCCTTAAAACTTCCATTGCTGGGGCTACCCATGAAGTGCTAGTAGAAGTGTGGAAACCCGGATACATCGGAGGAGACCAACAACGTCAAGGCACCGGTTGTAATCTCTTTTTGATTTATATAAATGAAACTATCAATTGATTTCCTACATGAAGTTTCATTTTACATCTTTATGGATTAATTTTCCTTGAGCTGTTAAGTAGGATGAATATAATATTGTATGCTATTATGTTTGTTGTTTTTCGTTGTTTTCTTGTTTCAAGTGTTCGAAGGAAGGAAACAAAAGATAGTTGGATCAAGGAAGCAAGATCATCACCAAACAGAATAGTGTTCTAAGAGGCAAGCCCTCTTAATTGATTCTAGCTTAAGGAGATCTTCCATAGATTGTTTGTTTGTGACTAGACCTGCTCTCTCGGGTTAGAGGAACTGTTTGTTTCCACACTTAGACTTTACCTGCATCACACATGCCTATTTATATAATCCCATGGTCCACAAACCATGTGTAGATCTACAAAAACCGACCCAAGTTTACATGAATGAGGGTAAAAACCCTTTTTGACTCTTAAGTAACTCCACGCTCCGCATCCACAATTTGCAAGGACTTTACATCATTTTACATCAAAACGTAGGCTTTTGCCCCAAAACTCACCCAAGGTACCCCATCCCAACATCTACGGAACAGAGCCATAGCCAGAGTGGGTGCACTTATTCTATCATACTTTGGGTATAATCCCTATGAATTTGTACCTGGAAATTGAGCTCCACCATGGCATCGTGGACTGGGATATATTAAGGGAAGGTTTCTTAATGACCTTTAGTTTTTAAGATGGGCTCAAAAGCATCGATGAAGCTCTGCAGGAGGTTATGGTGGCGAACTTCAGAATTCTGTAAGATCCTTTGGAGTTCGTTCAACTAGATTGGAGCACCCAGCTACGCCATGTGCTAGAATTATATAATGTGACTGCTGAGGGGGAGGATGAAGATCTAAGAAATATTTATATCCCAGAGGCCGAAGGCCACCACGAGGTCGAAGGTCCGCAGATAGAAAATCCAAACATCACTGCACCATTGGAAACTAGGCAAGTGAACATTGGTACTGAGGCAGAACCAAAATTTACGATGATAGGAGATTACTGGGATGACGCCATGTGGATAAAGTTGATGAGTTACTCTGTAAGTACTAGGATCCTTTTCCTACAAAATTTTGAAACTTAAAAGGCATCATAGGCGACTTGGGTGTGATGAAAATTATCTTGAAGCTCGATGTGAAGTATATTAAGCAGAGGCCATATTGCCTTAATGCCAAATACAAGGAAAATATCCACTTGGAGTTGGACAAGATGCTTGAGGCCGGCATTATCGAACCTATGGAGGAATTTGATTGGGTGAGCCTAATGGTGGTCCAAGAAAAGAAACAAAAGGGAGAAATAAAGATTTTCATAGATCTGAGGAAGCTTAATGATGCCTGTGTCCATGATCCTTTTCCAGCACTGTTTACTGATGAGGTATTGGATAATGTTGGAGGATAGGAGGCCTACTCATTCACTGATGGATTCTTCGGATACCATCAGATTAAGATCGCACCAAAAGATAGGATCAAAACAACATTCCTGACATAATGGGGTTGTTTTCAGTATATGGTAATGCCATTTGGACTCAAGAATGCACCGGCGATCTTTTCTCGTGTAGTCATCACGGTGTTCAATGAATTCACTAACAAGTTCTTGGAGGTATAGTTTGATGACTGGAAACTATTTGGGTTAGTAAAGAGTCATGTAGCTAGTCTACGCCTAATGCTGGATACGTGCTGAAGATATCATACCGTGTTGAATTTGAAGAAGTGCTTATTTTATGTCCCCTTTGGGATTTTGCTAGGTCACGTGGTGTGCAAGCAAGGACTAATGGTGCACCCTGCCAAGATCATGGTAATAATCAATTTGGAGGCCCCAGGGAGTGTCAAATAGCTGTGCGCAATGCTAGGCCATACTTGATATTATTGGAAGTCCATCAAACCTTATGCTCAGATTATCGCACTTATGGAGAAGTTTCTAAAGAAGGACGATACATTCTGTTGGGATGAACAATGTCAGCATATTCTAGATGTATGGGAAGAAAAGATGGTCACCGGACCAATATTGGTCTACTCGAACTGGAAGAAGGAATTCCATGTGCATGTTGATGCCTCATTTATTGTGTTGGGAGCAGTGCTGACATAGACTGGTGAAGGAGAGATGGATCACCCTTTAGCCTGCGTGAGTAGGAAATTGTCAAACCATAGCCACAGTCTACGAAGAGTAATTTCTGTTTTAAATGCTAAAAATATAGTGATTTTAAAATCTTAGTCTAAGACAACTTCACACATTGCAACATAAATTTAAAAATCAACCATCAAATTGATACACAGTGTAAGTGAACTTGACCCATTGTAATGAAAACTTAAAGACCAACCATGAAATTAACACATTCTGGGGGCAAACTCTATCCATTATAAAGAAAATTTTAAAATCAACTATCAAATTGACACATAATGGGATCAGGTTTATAGTCGATGATTGACACTAGCCATTCAAAAAATAAAATTAAATAAATAAAAATGAAAACAAAAAATATTAAATAAAATAAAACAAAAATACACAAAACGTTTTAAAAAACAATAATAACAAGTGAACGCGCTATAGTGTACGCGCTTCAGAAGTTTAGGAACTATCTATTGGGCAGATATTTCAAGATGTGCACCAACCATTCTGCCTTAAAATTCCTGGTCAATAAGCCTATGTTGGGGGGGAATATTTTCCAATGGCTTTTTCTATTCTAAGAATGTGACTTTGAAGTAATTTTGAAGCCAGGAAGGTTGAACGCAGGACTTGACCATCTGTCTCGAATTGAAATGGGGGAGGAGCCTACTAATTTGGAGGAGGGATTGCTCATCATGTAGCTCTTCGTGGTGCGCGTAGTGGATAATCATTTTTCGAATATTATCCACTTCTTCACTATTGAAGCGACTCTAGAAGGATATATCAATCAATAAAAGAAGGAAATAGTGGTGCACGCGGCAATTTTTTCGGTGATAACCATACATTTGTATAATATGGGTGCTAATGAGATATTGCAAAGATATGTGCCTTGTGATGTAGGAAAGTGTTCCCTCTGCGGATAGAGGCAACCCCTCTAGCCCTAGAGTGGGTCTAGTCACAAACAAGGACAGATCAACGATATCTTTCCTTAAACAGTCAAAGTTGGAGGCCTACCTCAACCGGTGGTCGATGGAGTTCCGTTGCGCTGCTCCAGCTTCTGCTTCCTTCTCCTCAACGAGTGATCAACCTAAAACAATGTAAAGGAAATACAATAAAGCACGTAACTAGAAAACAACAGTGATCTATTTACTCACAAAGTCAAAAAGTCATGAGCTATCAAGTACATTACATACAAGACATAGGAAAACATCATTGATTGCATTAATAATGAAATAAGAGCAAGCTTACAACCAAAGTCTTGACATTACAAGCCTTCTTAGAGGAATCTAGCCAGCATGTTCTTGAAGCATTCACTCTTTGAATATGGATCTCCCAACATAAAAAGGTCCCTCTCTCACTCACAAGTTTTGCATGAAATCTAGGGCACATCACAACCTTCCCCAAGATATCTAAACTCTCACACTTATCACAGTCACACCGGCTATCTAACAAAAGCACTAATAGCACTACTCAATCCAAGAATTTTCCAACTAGTTGATCATAACAAAGGTGAGTGTTTAAATAGGAGAAGGAGTCTCCATGAAAGGGGGAAGAGAGAGCTTATCACCAAGGAAGGTAGCACAATTGACGGAACTGCCATGCTAGGGAAGGAAGGGTGACACAACCTATGCCAACAACCAGGTTTGGAGTCATTCAAAAGGCTGACTGTTGGAAAAAAATTTCCAAATCTGGATCATCGCGGGTAAACAACTGAACTTCAGCGCCGACATCGCGAGTTAGCAACGCAGCTAGTTAGATCATCACTGAAGATAATAAGCAGCCTCGTACTGGAGCATGAAATCAGACCATCGTGGGAATTAGATGTAATTCCGTACTGGTAGTGCGACTAGACTATTAAAGAGCGCCTTTCAACGCGTTTATTAAGCCCATAGTCACGATGAGGCAGATAACTTAGAAAAAGTGGGTCAATTGGTAGTATAAGACAGCATTTGTTCAACATGAGCATGTTTGACTTGGACACATGACATAGTAGATGGAATGGGAGTGAAGGCAGTGACAAATTACTGTGTAACAGATGCCCCCTAAAGCATGAAGCCCGAGAGAGTGGGAGGGGTGAAATGCTTTACAAAAATGACTAAACTGGAACACCATCTGGAAGAACCTATAGGCGCAAGTACAATTGATATCTCTAATAGTGAACTACATGTAGTCTAGGCATGGATGCAGCAATCCAAAAAGACATATGAACTAGGTCTGTGGTATGGACACAACTATCCAGCTAATAAGACCATGATAATGATAAAGGTATGGTCACAGCCACCCATGAAGACTCAGGCATGGTCGTAGCTATCCATCAGTGAGTCATGTAATCATGAACCAATCCACGCAGCCCGAACATGTGTGATCTGAGTTCGAGGTCTTGAACCCAACCAATCATAGTACAAATTCTAACATGCAAATAAATGCGCTGAAGTCGAGCATGGTAGAAAATCGCTTGATTATTGGTCGATAATGTAAACCATTAACAAGCGCGAGAGAAACCAGCAATAATGCCAATGGTTCTCAAGGTACTGTCCAGTACAATCCATGAAGTGTGAAGAATGAATTGAAGTCGAACACTCGTGGAATCACCTAATCGGTGACCAATGATGTAAGTCGACCGTCAAGTGCGAAGAACTTGCCATTGAGGCATGCAAGCTCCAAGGTACCAAAGGGATCTCTGGATCAATCTCCTGGATAATGAGCTGATCTTGACAGGAGATGACCTATCATAGGAGGGCCATAATGTTTCCCCCATCAACGACACGAGACAAGGAACAAGCGGTAGATGGTGAAATAGAGTATCAGAGGAAAAGGCAAGGATGTAAACTATAGAAGGATTATACTCTTGAACATGTCGGCAACACGACTCCGGAGGGTGGCAGCATTCAGGTACCAAAGGATCAGAGGTTTAATGGAAACAACATGGATCAAATGGAATGAGGCTAAATGACAACCCAAACCCGTTGAAGGCCAAATGATGATGTATGGATGTCCCAACCCGACAAGAAGAAGAAGTGTTGATGTTCAAGAGTGACTATCTGCCATAGACATTCAATTAAGTTTTCCAAATTTCCCCCCACCATTGCTGGCGAGTACCCCAATTATTTTTGAAAACAAGCTTCAAGGGGATAACATATGCTTGTGATATAAGTTCGACCTTCGGTAAAATCCAACCTAGTAAGAGTTTAACGAGCCCTAGGGAGGAGAAGCTCGAGTCTCGTCATGGTGACGAGTCCAATGTCGTCAGGGTTTAACGAGTCTGACATAGGCAAAAATCAGAGGCTTTTTCATGTTTAGGGAGTTTGAAAAAGACACGGAAAAGAGAACTCCAGGGGGGTCCTTTTTTGTAAAGTTGTGTCTCTCGAGCCCAAAAAAGTATAAACCAATACTTGGAAGAACCGCTTGACCATTACGATCAAGGAGTACTTTTCGTGATTAGTGATCTCGACCTGAAAAAGTAGAAAAGCGATCGAAACCACATTGTTTCATAACCAATTAACGAGCCTGAAATGACAAAATCTCGACAATCTTTTCTCATTTACATGATCAGAAAAGAGCTTAACGCAAACCGCCTCTTTTTTCGTTTAACGAGTCGAAAGGGAAAACTCAACTATCTTTTCATTTTTAAGTTGGAAAAGAGCATTAAGATGACTTTACAGACCAAGTGCACACATAACACCACCACCTATAGTTCTGTACAAAACTCGTCAAACGTAAAATTGATTCGAACTCAATAATGCGAAAACATAATTAGAAACTAAAATTCCAACTAATCATGCAAAAAATGGTAAAAACCCACATTATAAAGTGCAATTTTTTAAACATTTCAAAAAATTACTATAAAAGGGGGGTAAACCATTCCATTTTTACCATTTGCACTGTACAATTTACCATTGGAGAATTTGGAGTTCAAACCAGAGTTAACTTCTCGAGCTGATTATGGCCTCATCTGTTGACAGTTCACGGTGAAACTTCGACCAAGTAGTCATTCTCCTGTGCTTCATTTCAATGGTTTTTTATGCATTTGAGCATAGGATATGTAAGTTTGAGCAGATTTTTGAATTGAAATCCACCGCTCGGTCATCATGGGTATACCGCTCGAGTCCACGATGACTGAGCGTGACTTGCATGGTAACACTCTCTAATCATCCTAGGAATACCATGTACTTTAGTGCTGACCGCGAGAAAATTGAACTGGGAACTTTGCACCATCATGACTGTTTTAAAAACAGTCGTGATGGCAGTGAAAAGCTATATTTTTATGCAAATTATGGATTAAAATTCATGAACAAAATTCTAATTCATTTATTCTCTTTATGCAGGGCATTATGGCTTATGTCTGGCAGGAACGAACCCATAATTTTAATGATGAGGCATATTTTGCTAATGCTGGGTGTCGAAATGATCTACGTGAATACAGATTGCTAAAATTCTTCCTAACCCCGCATCTTCAGTCCCAACCTGATCTACTAGAGCTGATAATCTGTGCATGGAATCCAGTAGATGGAAAATTCATAATCTGTGGCCGAGACATCGACTTCGATGTGACAAATATTTATTTTTTGATTGGATTGTCTTGACACAGTGAGAGGCCAATCCTGGAGGGCCAATGGCCCAGGGGCGAGTCTCTAGAGATGATAATGGCACAAGTGTGCCCCCGGGCGCGAAGAACTAAGAGTGGGAAGGTGGCAATCCCGACGGTGGAGGACTTAGTTCTCCGTGCAGTTCTATTTATGGTGACCAGGGTAGTGGGCTCCTAAGCCCAACACGAGGCATCGAAGACCCAACTGCGGTTGGCTCTCGAATGCCTTAATCCAACCATGTTCAACTGGGCGGAGACAGTGACAGCTAATATGAAGAGGCAACTTAACAACTGTCATCGAGGAGATATGGAGCAGTTTGGTTATGGATCCATCTTGATCTCGCTCATGCTGGAGCGGGTGCAAGACATGGTCTTAGATGCGCCCAGACCACAAGAGCCCAGGATCACACGGTGGGCTCACGTTATGCCACGAGGAGGTGGTGGATTCCTAGTATCATGGGGGATGATGTTCCGTGAGTGGTTGGAGTGCCATAATATATTTGCTTAGGACTGCCCATATGCTAGGATGGATTTCCGTGGAGATCCCAATATGCAACTACCTTCTGGTGCGCAGTGGGATGATGGTGGTAAGGCACTTGATCACGCTAATTTTTTTGTATGTATTTTATCTTTTATAATGTTTTTGTATTTTTTCATGCATACATCCTAACGAGGTACTCTATGGTATTTGCAGTCGTTGGACCAGTGAGACCCGTCAGATTGGGTCCAGAGGCGCGGAGGGATCTAGAGGGTATTAGAGAGCTAGCCTTGGCTCCTCCAACTGGCGATTCGATAGAGACAGTGGCCCAAAACCTTGAGGGTCTGACGGTGGGGGTCTCAGATTATATGGGGATCGAGGAGGTCCCCATAAAGTTCCAGATTCACAGAGTAGGGGTGATTCCTATGTTGCACTGATTATTGAGATGGGTTGCATGAGCGGTGGTGTGCTATAGGGAGCACAAATCACCACGGTAGACACCTAGGTTTTATCCTGCTAATTTTTTGAGAGACGTGTCTCGGATGTATAGAGAGCACAAACTCTTTTTGGACATATACATTTATTTTTTGAGCACCTCGGTGTGCCACACGATATATTATTATAATATAATATATATATATTATAATATCTATATATAAATTATAAGATATAAATATTATTATATATTATATATATTATTATAATATATAATATATATATATTATAATTATATATAAATATTATTATATATATATATATATTATATATATATATATAATTAATATGATTGAATTTCTTTTTTTCCAAAGGAAAAAAACGAAACTTTTTATTAAAAATATAAAAAGTTTACATTGCAAATGCCGTGGCATCACTGCTCATAACTGAGCTCTGTCTAAACTGAGAAAAAATAAATTTCTACTTTAATATCTGGGTGCAATTCCTTTCTGGAACTATCACTAATCCTGGAAACGCAGATTGGTGGCTTTTATCAGTCATTCCTTACCGGAACCTATCACAATTTCTGTTTAACGTGCTGTTTGGTGACTTATATCAGACAAAAAAACACATAGCTGAAAATCGATTTCTGTTCTAGATGAAACCAAAACAGAAATCGGGTCTCCTCTTGATTGAGGAAGAACAGAACATAGCTGAAACATCAGAAGGCCACTTTATTATAGCTGTTGTTTTGTGCAGATTGAGCTTTTGAGCTGAGGAAAAACAACCTGTAGCTGATAATAGTTTTAACAGATCCATTTTATGTGATACACAGAAAAACGTGATAGCAGCAAAAAGACAAGGAAGCCTTGCCAGAGATCAAGTCGGATGATAATATGGAGGCTGATCTGATCTGCTGATTTGGCCTTTGTCTTCTTCTTCTATTTGCCAACTGCCCAGAACCTGTTGAAGACCGTCTTTTGATAGCTTGTCTGCCAACTCATTTCTTTCCCTGTAAATATGACTTATGGAAAAACTGTTAAATCTTGATTTCAGTCTTTGAACCTCTCCCAGAATTTGAATTAATAATTGATTGTTGCATGCACGCTGGCCAGTTACCCATCTGATCACAATTTGAGAATCCCCAAAAATTTGAATAGAGAGGGTGTGCCTTTGAATGAGCCAGCATAATAGGTGTTTGAGAGCAAGTAATTCGGCAAAATTGTTTGAGCCCGATCCTAAACCCACAAAAGCTTTTAAGGAGTGGGAGAGAGATTCATGGATGACAATTCCAGCTCCTGCTTTGTTGTTTTGGGAGGCACCATCAAAAAAAGCCCAAGGGATTCCTTCTACAATCTGAGGAGCAGGGACAATTCGATGGGAGATGGAGACCTTTGGTTCTGGAATACTGGCGAATATGGCAGCTCCCTGTGCTGCAGTGATTTCTACCGGAGTCTCTTTTTCCTGAAAGATACTTTTGTTCCTAGCAATCCAGATCCCCCAGCTAATGATGAGCGGGAGGTTTCTAAGGTTCCCATCCGGATGCTCATTCCACCACTTCTGCCAGACTTCTGGGATATTGTCCCCTTCCCAAACAAACTGTTTGTTCAGAATTTTCCTAAACTCTCCCCATATCTTTTGAGCCTCCGGGCATTTTAAGAAGAGGTGGTTTATAGATTCTTCGTCTGCTTTACACAAGGTGCATCGCCCCGGCCCGATCATGAATCTGGATTGAAGGATTTCCCATGTTGGGAGTTTTCTCCTTAGCAGACACCAGAAAAGAATTTTAGATTTAGGAGGGCACTTTAGTTTCCAGAGCAGTTTTGACCACCATTCTGTTTCTCCCCATCCCTTTCTTGACATAAGGAAAGAGTATCCATGTTTGGGGACATATGATCCGGATTCTGCATGCGCCCAAATTAACTCATCTTGCCTATCGGACAATCTTACATTGGTTCTGATTAGTTCTTGGGTAAAAATATGCCAATCATTCCACCACCTCTGATCCAAATCCAGCTCTTCTCCATTCATCCATGCTTGCCCCCAGATGGATGAGTGGCCAATCTTCTCCACTTGGCTGAGGAAGCGAAGGCCCTTCCTATCCAAATGCTGGATCAATTCAGGGGGGAGGGCAAAACTCTCATTGCAGCCCACCCAAGGATCCTTTCCAATCTTTACCTTTTCACCGTTCCCAATCTTCCATGCTAGACCTTGCTCTATCACCTTAAAAGATTCAAGAGTGGCTTTCCAGATAGCAGAAGCATGCTTTTGAGGCTTGATTGGGTTTCTGATCCAGTCTTCCAAAGGAAGAGGGTCAATGTATTTCCTTTTCACTGTTCTTGTCCATAGATTTTCCATCTTTATGAGGCGCCAACCTAATTTGGCAGCTAAAGAAAGTCTGAAATCTGGTAGATTTTTGATTCCCCAGCCACCCCATTCCTTTGGTCTCGCCACTTTCTCCCATGCAACCCAAGGGAGAACCGTAGAATCCTTGTTCCCAGTCCATAGGAATCTGCTGCAAATTCTCCTTATTTTCTCCAGAATTCCTTTTGGTACCCAGGTTAGCGCTACCCAGTATACTGGAATGGCAAGAAGCACAGATTTGAGAAGGGTTAAGCGCCCTGCTCTGGAAAGCCATTTGAAGCTCCAGTGGCTGATTCTAGCTTCAATCTTGGCAATTAACCAAGACCAGTCCTCCTTCCTGTAATCATTTGGCTTCAGCCAGAAACCCAGATACTTGAAGGGCGAGTCCATGCTGCACATTTCATAAGGAAAATATGTGCTGAACTGATCCCTGTCATTTCTATTTAGGCCCTCTTCTATGATTTGAGATTTCCTAGGATTGATCTGCATTCCTGTTGCTTTTAGGAACAGCTCAAAAATCATTTTTAACTCCTTGAGTTCATTAAGAGAGCCATTAGTAAAAATCAGAATATCATCTACAAAAAGTAAATGAGTAATGCACAGGTTTACAGCTGCCTCAATTCCATTCACCTTACCTTCCCTTTTGCTTTTATGAATCAGCTGACTGAGCCCTTCAGCCACTAGGAGAAAAAGCAAAGGTGACAGAGGGCATCCTTGCCTCAGCCCTCTCTGTCCTTTGAAGAAAGGGGAGGCAGCTCCATTGATGAGGATAGCATAGCTGACATTTGTAATACACCCCATGATCCATCTGATGAAGTCCACTTTGAAACCAAGATGAGTTAAGAGCAGGCGAATGTAAGACCAGCTTATCCTATCATATGCTTTCGAGAGGTCAATTTTGATTACCCCTCCCTTCTTATTCTTCAGCTTTACACTGTGAAGGACCTCCTGAGCCACACCTATAGCCTCATGGATTTGTCTTCCGTTCAAAAACCCAAATTGCTTAGGAGAAATGTGCCTTGATAAAATTGGTTTGATCCTGAGAGCAATCACTTTTGCAATGATCTTGTAGATACTATTGCACAAAGAGATAGGTCTGAAGTCCTCGAAAGAGTCAGGGGCTTCCTTTTTAGGGATGAGTGCGATGAAGGTTGCATTGAGAGAGTTGTAGACTTCCCCCTTTAATCTCGACTCCTCCACCACATCTGTGATTTCTGCTCCAATCTGCTCAAAAAAGTGAGAGAAAAGCTCTATTGACCAGCCATCCGGTCCGGGACTTTTCTCTTTTGCCATAGAGTTTATTACACTTTCCACTTCCTCCTTGGAAACTGGCTCCATTAATTGGTCCGCTTCTTCCTCCTCCACATAGCTAGGAAAACATTGAGCTGTTTGGATGATTTCTGCTATGGTAATCTCACCAGGATCTTTGAAGAGAGATTGGAAATGGTTTACCCCCAGGGATGAGAGGGCCTCGAAAGTCTTAGCTTCCCTTCCATCTTCAGATTTAAGACTCCATATGGTATTGGCACTCTTCCTACCTTTGGCATAATTCTGGAAGAACCTGGTGTTTTCGTCCCCTGCTTTGAGCCAGGTAGCCCTGCTCTTGAGCCTCCATTCTTCCTCCTTAGCCATCAGGATTTGGTTCTTAAGCTTCTCCAGACCAACAATTTTCTCCTTTGATTCTTGGGAAAAGTAGCTGTCTGCCTCTATACTTTCAAGCCTCTGGAGTTCCTCATTTATCCTGGTTAGATCCTCGTTCTGTTTCTTATGCCGCTCCTTTGCCCAGGATATTGTTGCCTTTTTCAGTCTTTTGAGGTTTTCCATGAAAAGGAAACCTTTATTTTCCTGGGCATCTCTAACAGGGTGAACCCAGGTTTCGTTAAACAGCTTAATGTAAGATTCCTCTTGGAGCCAGGAGGCATTGAATTTGAAGGGAGAGGGGGGTTTCGATGGACCCTTAGAGAGCTCCATATAGATCGGGAAGTGATCCGAAGACCCCCTTTCTTCTGTCCATTGCCTGAGTAAAGGGATATCAGCGGCCAGCTCCTCATTTATTAAGAAGCGGTCTAAGCGTTTTGCCACCCTAGCTTCTCCAATTCTTTTATTTCTCCAGGTAGGCTTCAGCTTGATGAAGTTTGCTTCTATAAGATTGTTGGAGGCTAGAAGGTTCCTAAAGAAATCAGATTGTGGATCTTCTCTAGCATTAGGACCCCAGGACTCCGCTCTGCCTATAGAAAAGTTCAGATCGCCACCCATCACCACAGGGTTATTCTTAACAAGGGAGCTCTCCATCAGATCATTCCAGAAGGGGATCCTTCCTTGACAAGGCCCATAAATGTTGATTATAGAAAAGGGGAATTCAAACTCTAAAGATTGGCACTCAATCCCCATTGCCTGTTTCCTTCCCCATTGATTCAGGATTTTTACTCGACCTTCCCTATATCCCAAGGCCAAACCACCAGAGTGACCGTCGGCATCCAGTGCTGAGAAAACCCAACCTGGGAGAAGGCCTTTGAGCATAGAAACCACCTCTTCTCCTTTCCCCAGGGTCTCCTGAAGGAGAATTACGTCCACCTTTGATTCCAGAACTAACTCCCTCAAAGCCAATTTTTTGGGTTTATTGGCTAAACCCCTGCAATTCCAAGAGAGAAGGATCATTTTGGAACAATGCCGGGGGCTTGCACTGCTCTAAGTGCCCCTGTGATGGAGAGCTGCTTCCCATCTGCCACATCATAGATAGCCTGTACTTTGGCAGCTGAGATTTTTGACTTCCTACCCCTCTTTTTGCCTGGCTGTGACTGCGGAGGGTGAGGGTCAATGCCCCCAACCGCAGAGAAGGAAACAGGTTTGGAAGCAAGAGAGCGCAGGTTGTAAGGACAAGAGGGTGGCTGATCCAAGTGGGAAGGATCTCGGCAACACCCCTCACTATTCAGATCCAGAGAAGGAATGGCATCCGAGAGGTTTTCAAAGCAAGATCCAATGCAGTTTCCCAACATTCCATCAACCAAAATTTTATTATTAACAGAGCTTTCGGGAAAAATTTTGGGCAGGTCCTCTTCCATATGTTTATCCAAAAATTCACCTTTTTTTTCAATAATAGAAGAGGTAGACGGATTTAAAGGCATGCCCTTATGGTCCTCGACATCGCTTTGAGATATGCCTGGGTTTTCCTCAGCCTCGGCCTTTTGATCATCCTCATGAATCGTTCCTTCTTTTGGCAGATCCGTTGTTTGTTCCTGAAAATGAACATCCTGCACATGGATTCCCTGGTGCATTTCCGAATCCCTTGGTTCCTTCTCCGGATTTGCAGCGGCTTCATTGTTTAAATACTGAGACCATGTAAGCGATGAATCCAGCCTTCCCCTCGTTCGCAGAAACCTTTGACGTCTTCTTCCCAGTGGACAGTCCTTTGCCAAATGCCCATATACATGGCACCGATGGCATCGGAACGGCAAAAACTCATAGTCTAGGATTTGTTCAAAGGTGAATTCCTTATACTGAAGAATGATTTTTTCTGGCAGTCCTCCACTAGGCTTTAAATTTACCAGAATCCGGGCCATAGATCTGTTATTTGTCTCCAGGAAAGACCTGTCCATCTCTAGATAAGTCCCCAATCTGTTCCCAATCGCCATGAACACTGATTCCTCCCATAGGAAAAAAGGAAGGCCTGGTGCCCTAACCCAAACCGGAAAGACATCCATTTTTTCGTGCATTGGATCGAACATAGGGCTCCAATTTTTGAGGAGTACTGGAAAGTGCCCAAGAGACCAATTTTTCTGCAAAACCCAATCGGCCGCTTCTTTGGATTCAAACCGGACCGAAAACCAGCCTTTCGGGAGAGACAAGACCAGAAAGTCTCTGATAAGGTTCGAATTCCAGTTCCGCTTCCCCCAAGATTTGATGAACTCAGAGGAGAAGGACTTCCCTCTAACTCTACCAATAAGAGTGCGTTCAGCTACCGCCAGAGCTTCTTCTATTTTTACATCCATCCCGAGGACAAGATTTCCTTCAACACCTTGGGATTTGACTAATCTCTGTTTCTTCCGTTGCCCCTCGGGGATTTTTGAAACCCTGGGAGTGTCCCCTAGCCCTTCGGATTCCTGTCTTTCATGACTTGCACTTGGGCCAGAGGATTGAGGGGGGACAACTTCCTCCGAACGATAGTCCTTTGACGAATTTTGAAGAAAATTTTGAGATTCAATATGGGACTGAAGTGTTTCCTGAGGCCCTTTGACGGATCGCCTATCTTCCCCTTTCGATTCTTGTGTGGCTTTTGTAAACTGTTCCGGCCCTCCTCTCTCTTTCGCATTATGTCTGCCTGCCGCGATTGAAACTCTTGTGACGGGAGCCGTAACTCTTCCATTGCCACCCAGACTGTGCCCTAACTTCGAACCGAGTATGACAATGTCTTCCAGCCCGCCTGAGGGTACTGGATCATCAAGCCCAAGGACCCCTTTTCTGCCGCCGGAAAGCAGGATCTGGTTCTGAGTAGTCCCCTGGATTATGGGAGCATTCGAAAAATCACCCTTAATTCTTGGCGAGCCTTTCCGGAAATGCCTAGACTCTTCGGCAAAGAGAGAGGTGAAACCGCCTGTTTATCAAACTTCGAACTGACCGGACTAAAGTCTAGAGTTTCCACCAGCCCGAAATAGTGTTCAATATTCTGGGGAGTTGGGTCTTTACCCCAAACAGAAAGTATGTCTTCCATCGATGGGTTTAGGTCGATTCCTTCCTCCGCATTAACCATGGTTACGTGCTGGGGCACCGTCGCTGTCGGAAAGTCTGGCAATGTAAAAACTGGATCAAAAAACCGGTTCTGTTGAGGTAAAAACTTCCGTATCGGTCACCTTCCTGTTCTGCAATCTTTTATATAACAGACCCCTGTCTAACTGATCTCCGAACTGTTACGCTGGTGCGTGCTCCTTGTTCGAGTCCGCCAGATCCTGGTCCCTTCTTTCTGAATGATCACACTCCCTCTGCTTTATGTGTCTTTATCGTTCGACTCCACCGATAACAGCAATTATATTCAACATTCAATCATAATTCTGTTCAACATATACCACAACATTAACAAACGACCGAACACATTAACTCTATAAGTGTGAGGAACCGACTTCCAACCAAGTCGCGTTCCAATTCTGTTTATTAATGTTTGCCAATTCCTCGAATTACAACTGCGCAAGCATTCACAGCTTCGCGACTTCTTTACAACAGGCCCACGGCCTTTACTGATTTTCGACTGTCGATTGCCCAATAGACTTCCGTCCAGCTGGCCTCTAAATCGAGTACATCTGGCGCCCAGCGAGCGCTCCCTGTCTGATCTGTTGGTCTAGCAAACATCCACGGCCAAGACTGTCCGACTGTAAATTACACAGGTCCGCCTCCTGCGTCGTTCCACCTGTGAGTTCAATGTGCTGCCAGCACTATACTTCGGCCGACAGACAGTTTGTTTGATTGTCCGAAGTATCGGATCCGCAGTCTCCCTTGTTCGAACGATCACACATCTGTCGCACTGTTGACCTTTATTGTTCGGTCCCACCGAACAGTTATATCTCCACCGCTTAGTATGCCTGATTCGTCCTTCTACTCGAACTGCCACACTTCTGCCACGTTGTGCGTTCCTCGTTTGGCTCCACCGAACGGTTATGCACTTACCGGGTCGTGTGTTCCCTTGCTGCTCGCTATACATATAACAGAGCGACTGTCTCCCGCTGTCGTTCCCAAACCGAACTCTCTGCGCATCAGCCCGCTCACTTATTACCTTAATTAATCGGTCCACCCGTCGACAACTTCAACGACTGTGCGCTGCTATGCTTCGACCTCGTCCTCCGACTGTCCGCTGTTTGCTTGAATGCCCGAGTTCTGAAACTCCGTCACCCGATCTGCTCTTGCCTGTCCAAGAGTTGTCGCCACGGTCATGATCCTCTCGCAGCACCCACGATCTTTTACCGAGTCTTTTCTTCACAGCCGAAACCGAGATAAGCGAAGATTTCCTGCGCAGAGATCTGCGCTCATCCTTCGCCTCCTTCTGTCCGATATACGAAAGACTTCCATAATATATATATATATATATATATATATATATATATATAATACATATTCCTATGGTTCATTATTGTGTTTTAAATGCTTCTATATGCTATTTTGATTACATGTTACGCAAACGTCTGTATAATACATAATTAGCTAATGCATCAGTTAACGTGTTTAATTGTCGTGGAATGTGTTGATATGTGATGAAATCAAAATTCCTTTCTAATAATTTAACACGTAAATACAACCTTAAAATCCGATGATCTCTGACGGAATAACGCCTATTAAGATGGTGGACGACAAGCTGAGAGTCCAGATTTACAACCAATGCACGAATGCCGAGGTTAATAGCTTTCATTAGTAGTTCAATAACAACATTATATTTAGCAACATTGTTTGTGCTACAACCTAGACAAACACCTTGAAGGTCTACTAACTCACTGTGAGGATCGTAGATCACCCATGCCGCAGAAGGCAGATTGCGCGTACTATGGTAGGCACCATCAGCGAAACCAACATAAGGTGTACCAGACATCTACATACGAAGCAAACGACACAATAAGGGGCAATTATGCCTATACATCAAGGCAAAAAACATGAAAACATACACACACACACATACGCCTACTGAAAACACACGTATGTACAAATCAGAGTGCATGGGGCTCATGCATAATATTTTTTCAGATAAAGCCCATTTTGGGGGTTATCTAGAGGGTTCCCTTCATAATCAATCAGCTCGTAGGCCCCTTTTGCAAAAATCATTTTACAATATAAGGCCCATGCCACATAGGTTCGAATTTTCCTGCCCCCAGCTTATCATTCGCTTGATCATAGAGTAGGACTAAATCTCCTTCAACAAAAGAGCAAGGGTGAACAGTATGATCGAAGTGAGTTTTCACTCTCTCCTTCTGTGCTTCAATAGCTAGAAAGCCTAGTCGACGGGTCTCGTCTAGTCGTTCTAGATAGAGAAGGCATTCTTCTACTAGAGTAGCATTGGGGAGTAATTTGATGGCTAATTTCAGAGAAGGGATCTCACACTCAATGGGAAGGGTAGCCTCTAGACCGTATACTAATTGAAATGGGGTGAATTTGGTGGCATCGTTGACTGATGTTCGGTAGGCCCATAGAGAGGAGAACAACATCAAATGCCACTTGGACTTGTGCATGCCAATGGTGCATTGAAGCATTGTAACTAGAACTTTGTTGACAGCTTGCACTTGACCATTGGCCTAAGGATAGTACGGTGTCGAGCTATCATGCTGCAGGCCCAACTAGGTTGTTAACTCGGTCATCATATGATTACGGAAATGTTTTCCGTGATCAGTGATGATAGCCTGAGGGACTTTGAATCGTGAGATAACATGATTGAACAAAAATTGCGTTGTTGTGTGACCGTCTTCAGATAATGTAGGCATCGCTTCGGCCCATTTTGTAAAATAATTAACGACAACAATGATATACCCATGCCCCCCGGCTGAGCAAGGGTTACAGGTCATATAATCAATGCCCCATTTGGCAAAAGGGCCGACGGTAACGACAGGGTGCAATGGAGTGGGAGGCACGCGCATTTTCCGTTCGTATATTTGGCACTCATGACAAGAATAGATGACAAGAATGCAATCCTTGAAGATGGAGGGCAAAAATAACCAGCACAGAGAATCTTCTGAGCAGTGGCATATCTAGAATATGACCACCATAGGTGCCAGAATAGCAGTCATTTAGAACTCATTCAGCTTCCTCGAGTGTTAAACATCGGCGAAGGATAGAGTCGGTGTCGAGTCAGTATAGGGTTTCCCCAATAATGCGATCAGGTTGAGACTGATGGAAAATCCATCACCAAGTGTCCTTGGACAAATCGGGATGAAAAGAGGACATCTGGAGATAGACAATAATATCCCCGTACCAAGGGTTGAGGGTGCTGATCAAGAACAGAGTTTCATCCGAAATATGATCCTCTAATTGAGAAGGTGTGGTAATAGATGGCAGGGAGTAAAGAAATTCAACAAAGACGAGCGACTTCTTAAACTTGGCAGTGGTAAACTCCAAGTCAAACTCTTGAAGGATGACAATCCACTTTGAGTATTTGCCCCCCAGTAACTGACGTTACAAAATGTACGTCATTGGGTTGCAATCAGAAATCACCGTCATGGTACGCAATAGTATGTAATGGTGGAAACGTTGGATGGCACAAACAACAACCAATGCCAACTTCTCAACATGGGCATAGTGAGTTTCCATATCAAGTAAATTGTGGCTAAGATAATAAATGACATGCTCAACACCATCATCATCGTCTTGAACAAGAACCATGCCGATGGTGGTATTAGCAGCAGCTAAGTAAAGAGTGTAGTCCCGGTGATAATCAGGGGGACGTAACAAAGGAGCAAAAACATGGAGAGCCTTGAGATGCTCAAATGACTCTTGGGCAGTGGCATCCCAATGAAAGGGAGTATCGCATTTCAATAATCTCTTATAGCCTTTAGCCACTTCGGCATAATTCAAAATGAATCGTTGTAAAAAATTTTCTTTTCCCTGTAAACTCTGCAATTGTTGCAAAGAAGCAGGGGGAGGAAGATTTAGGATGGCTTCAACTTTAAGAGGATCCAAATGGACACCCTCTCGGGAGATGATGAACCTGAGAAGTTTTCCCGACTTGACACAGAAGATGCACTTATGCAGATTGAGCTAGATACGATAGTGTCTACAACGAAGAAAAATTTCGTGAAGGTGGGTGGGATGGTCTTGACGCCTTAATGAATGAGCTGGAAGGTCATCCAGGTAAGGCTACATAATGTGTCAGATATATTGAAATGCGTAGTACATTACACGTTGGAAGGTGGCCCTGGCATTTTTAAGCCGAAAGGGAGTTTCTTATAAGCGAAAGTGCCCCACGGATAGATAAAGGCGGTCTTGTGTTGATCAGCGGGGGCGATATTAATCTAGTTATAACTAGAAAAGCCATCCATGAATGAATATATTTCACTTCCAGCACATTCATCAATGAGCTGGTCAATGAAGGGTGTAGGGAAGTTATCTTTGGGACAAGCTCGATTAATATCACAGTAGCCAACACAAACCCTAATAGTGCCCTGTTTTTTAGTGACAGGGACAATATTAGAGACCGAGTCTGTGAGGGGGATGGGGTGAATAAAACCAGCTTTGAGAAGATTTTCCACTTCCGCCTTCATAGTTGTAGCCTTTCAGGGGTGCACAAGGTGTAGACATTGTTAGACAGGTTTAGCACCTGGATAGGTAGGTATCTCATGCACCATAATGCTAGGATCGATGTCGGGCTTCTCTTCATAAGACCATGCAAACACATCATGAAATTCACGAAAAAGACCTGTATAGAGCCAAATCTCCTATGGAGTACAAGTTACTCCAACATGGATGTGCTCAAAAATCCCTGGTTTAACAGAGATGTCGATAGGGTGGGTTTGCATGATGTTCCCCATGTTCCCTTGATAAGACAGTTGATAAATCTGAATAGGTGTCTGAAGAGGTTGAAAAGGGAAGCAAGAAGCAAACCACTCAAGACAAGCAAGCATTTTCGGATTGGTAGGGAGAAATGAGGAACGATGGTGATGATCAGGCCAAGGGGGTTCCTCGAAAGACAAGGTCTCAATGATCGCTTCATCAGAAGGAGAAAGTTCCTGTAACGGGTCTGAAGAAGAACTATCTCCAAGCCAAGGGGGCTGCATGTATGAGTCGGGAGCTTTGCTCAAAGGAGCAGGTTCAGAGGATGGAGCCGATGTAGAGACAATTTCGACGTAGTTGAGCTTGGCAGGACTCAATGGCATTTCATCGCCCCAGGAGCCTATCTGATCAGGAGGGGGAAGAACCCATGGATCAGAGCAAATAGAAATCATATTAATGGGGGTGACATTGGGAGGTGGGAGTGAAAAAACACCCATAAGAGCAGGATATTTAAAGAGTCCAGCACCCACGCTCTCAAGAGGGACTGAGGTATGCTCCACAAAAGGCATATTGCCATTGGAGGAAGAGGCAAACAAGGAGAGCTGGTCTATGGTGACAATCTTTCCCTGACGAGGGAAACAAATGACATGGAATAGAGATGAGGCCACTGCTCGCATGGCATAGGTCCAGCTCCATCCTAAAAGGAGGTTGTAAGTTAAATTGGTGTCGACAACTTCAACCTCTACTTCAACCGTCTTCCCTTCCAATGTAATGGGAAAGCGTTGGAGAATACCATAAGGATGAAACTCTCTCCCATCAAAGGCTTCCAAGGTCATAGGAGATTGGCTCAAAGTCCGAGAACCAATAACCTTCTAGCAAGCAACAAACATTATGCAAGTAGAAGCGCCCTCATCAATGACACTACGATGAATCGTTTTGGAATTGATGATGACCTGAATAAGGAAGGAAATTTGGTGAGGCAACCTCAGTATATGACTGTCCAGGTCAAAAGTAATCAAATCTGAGTCAGCCAGGTCAATTCCACCGATGGCCGATGGCAAAGACTTCCTCTGAGAGGGGAAGCTCTGGAGAAATTCCAATGTGGACATAGCTGACGAAGCCTGGGCTAATTCCTCAACAATGCTATAGTGCTGAGCAGCACTAACATTGGGGTTGTATGAAGATTTCAGGAGTACACCTTTAGAAGGAGGTCGAATGACCGCTTTAGTGCTAGGTCTCTCAATATGAAGGGGACTAGAACTGGACGGAGGAGCACTAGAGGGGACCTCAGGCTCCTTCCCAGCAGGTGATGGATATTGTTTTTCCTGGGTACTAATGTGCACGGTAATCGTCCCAGCCATAAAT
>APFE030862294.1:107894-122778 GCA_000404065.3 Pinus taeda
CATTGTTCGATTGTTGCTAGACCCCTGTTGGGCTAGTAGGGATCGCCTCTATCCGTAGAGGGGATTTACCTATCCAACAGTATGAAAACCAAGGACTTTCCACATGGCAGTGAATCTTCCCGAATGCTGTGTTCGGTGCATTATGGTTTGCAAGGCGGTAGACATGGATTCCTATAGATAAAGGATGATAACCTAGCGGGGTCTCCCAGCATATACTCGACGGTACATGGGAGCACAATTCCGTACTAAACCGCTATTGAGTCACAGAAGGAGGAATCACCCAAACTTGAGTGAGAATAATAATGACTAGGTTTAACGACGTCGGAGCACGTCTCTAGCCTAGACCTCTAAATGATGAGCGTTATGTTCAAATGCATTGTTAGATTTATTCAATTCATTTTAAGGTTGATCTTGAATTATGTTTCAGTTTTTAGGCCCTATCGTATGTATATAAATAAACCTAGGATGCAGCTAAAATGAATGAAATATCCTTTTCTTTCGATGAAAAACTACCTACAAGAGGGTAGAGAGATCATTTCCAAACAAAGAAAACTAAGCCAAATAGAAGCAATCACACAATGCATACAAACATCAATTCCTACAGTGCATGGGAACTACTAATGAGAGATTTTATCATTTGCTTTTCAACATGCAACTTTGAAATGAAAATCCACTTTCACTTTCGCACACTAAATGAATGCAAACTTTTGATTTTTTGACGTTTTTTAAACTCAACGAAACAAACAAGCAAGTGTGAAAGAATCGGTTGATCCAAACAATCGTGATCTATGTTCGGTAGCAAAAAGAAATTGAATCAATACCAAAGGCTGGTTCAATAACTGTCACTAAAAATCAACCAGAAACAAAGAAAGAGGAAGGCTCAATCAAACCAATAAGAGGCTGTAAACGAATCTTGAACAAGCTAGCAACCAAGACAATTGATTCAAGAAACTTGAAATAACGAACTAGGTCAGATGGGCAAAAATGCAAAATTCATTCAACCAAGCCAAAGAACGAGTGCCTTGACTATAAACAATGAAAAACAAATGACTGAGCAAGAAAAAAATGGCAAGGGATCAAGAGGACTGGCAAACTTAGGAGATAGAATTGAGAAAATCAATTCTACAGGTAACGTCACGAGTGTAACACTAGTAACTAGCACTGATACGGAGCTAGCTATAACAACAGAGCGCTGTCAGTGCGGGAGTACACACCTTCCCCGCGATGATCTGATTTCCAGGATTGTCGTGACTATGTGATGTTATTCCGAAACGCATGGGATTTTACAAATGGGTGATCGCGATGTCAGCGTGACTGTTAGGCTAAGTTTCGCGATGATGCAAAAACAACGACAAACAAGCCAAAAACTCCCAAACCAAGACCAGCCAAACTAACAGATAATAGAGGGACCTTTTAGATCAACCCAGGTGACCCAAAAAATGACTAATTAATCCCCAAAAGAAAAGAGAGACCAAATCTACAATCAAAACAGGAGCAAAGAGAAAAAACAGAGGATAGAATCCCTAGCGGAGTCGCCAATTTGTGATGCAGGAAAGTGTTCCCTTTGCGGACAGAGGCAACCCCTCTAGCCCTAGAGTGGGTCTAGTCACAAACAAGGATAGATAAACAATAGCTTTCCTTAAACAGTCAAAGTTGGAGGCCTACCTCAACCTGTGGTTGATTGAGTTTCGTTGCACTGCTCCAGCTTCCGCTTCCTTCTCCTCAATGAGTGATCAACCTGAAACAATGCAAGGGAAATACAACAAACCACGTAACCGGAAAAAAACAATGATCTATTTACTCACAAAGTCAAGAATTTATGAGCTATCAAGTACATTACATACAAGACATAGAAAAACATCATTGATTGCATTAATAATGAAATAAGAGCAAGCTTACAACCAAAGTCTTGATGTTACAAGCCTTCTCAGAGGAATCCAGCCAACATGTTCTTCAATCATTCACTCTTTGAAGATGGATCTCCCAACATACAAAGTTCCCTCTCTCACTCACAAGTTTTGCATGAAATAGAGGGAACTTCACAACCTTCCCCAAGCTATCAACACTCTCACGCTTATCACACTCACACTAGCTATCTATCAAAAGCACTAACAACACTGCTCAATCCAAGAATTTTCCAACTAGCTAATCATAACAAAGGTGAGTGTTTAAATAGGAGAAGGAATCTCCATGAAAGGGGGAAGAGAGAGCTTATCACCAAGGAAGGTAGCACAATTGACGGAACTGCCATGCCATGGAAGGAAGGCAGACACAACCTATGCCAACAACTAGGTCTGGAGTCATCTAGAACGCCGAATGTTGGAACAAATTCACCCAATTTGGATCATCACGGGTAAATAAGCGAACTTCAGCACTGACATCGCGAGTTAGCAATGCAGCTAGTCAGATCATCGCTGAAGATAATAAGCAACCTCGTGCTGGAGCATGAAATCGGACCATCACATGAATCATATGTACTTCCACGCTGGCAGCGTGGCTGGACTATTTAGGAGCGCCTTTCAGTGCATTTATTAAGCCCATAGTCACGTTGAGGCAGATAACTTAGGAAAAGTGGGTCAATTGGTACTATAAGAGAGAATTTGTTCAACATGAGCATGTTTGACTAAAACACATGACACAGTAGATGGACTGGGAGTGAAGGCAGTGACAAATTATTGTGTAACATGCCTAATTTTGAACAAAGTAGCATCCTAGCTGAAGCTCATGGTAGGCTTATAGGAGGACATTATGCAGGAAAGTCAACTGCGCAGAATATTTTGCGCGCGTAGGGCTATTGTGCCCTACACTGCATAGAGATTTTAAGGCATATTATAGGGCATGTGATGCATGTCAGAGGTTGGGTAGACCATCATCAAGGGACAAGCTACCATTGAACCCTTATGTATCATTGCAACTATTTGAAAAATGGGCAATTGACTTTGTGGGGCCAATCCAGTCCCCAGGCAAGAAAACAAGTGTGCATTATATCATCACCACGACGTAGTATCTGACCGGATGGGAAAAGGCACAACATGTAAAGGAGTGTACAAGGGCCACAACAGAAAATTTCTTGTTTGAGTACGTGTTAACCAAATTCGGCTACCAAAAAGTATTGATGAGCAATCACAGTACGCACTTCCTCAATGAGACAATTAGCGCGCTGACCAAAGAGTTCCATGTTTATCATCAAAAGAGTAACCATATCATCCTCAGGCTAATGGGACAATTGAGGCCTTTAATAAGATATTGGATAATGCACTGAAAAAGTTTCGCAACACACAATGGAATGATTGGGATGTGCACATACCTGTAGTAGCGTGGACGTATAGGACTACTTGCAAAAAACTAACACGTCAGACAACTTTTAGATTGGTCTATGGTGTAGAAGCTATGATTCCTAGGGAATATATCGTGCCTAGTCTATGGATAGTAGCTTTCATAGGGATGTAAGATCATAGTGCCTTGGAAAAATGGCTCGCGCAACTGATGGAGCTCGCAGTAAGCAGATTCTTAGCTGGATTCCATCAACAAGTGCTGAAGGAGCATGAAAAAGCATGGCACAATTGACAACTCAAGCTACGCACGTTCAAGGTAAATGATTTGGTTTTATTATATGATAGTAAGTTCACTAAGTTTTAAGGAAAGTTTCAAATGCACTGGCTAGGGCCACATGTCATCAAAGAAATTACAGATGGAGGCATAGTTGAGCTCACAAGCTGAATGGAGAACCTTTTTCTGGAAGGGTGAATGGAAGTCGATTGAAGCCATATACATGCAATCCAACTTAATGACTATATGAAGATAGGATATTCTTATTGATCCAGGCAGCTACAAGGGAGCGGGGACTATAAACTACAATGTCTAGATTGAAGGACTATGCAGTAAGAAGACTACGAACAAAAGGGTGACATTATAGAATCATAAGCTATGGGAAGGGAGTTACACTATGAAAGAAGATATGGTGTAGAAAAACCAAAAAGTGACCATTAGAGTCACTATTCATGATTTGATGGATAGAAGACGGTTAAGAGGAGTGGGCGGGTGACATTTAAGGCTAAAATCTTTAAAGATCTGGCGCCAAACCAGCATTAATGATCAAATTTTGGGGCGAACAATTGGATTTGAATTCAAAAACCCCTATAAATTACGCGTTCCGGTCCAACAAAGAACAATTTTAACACTTAGAGTTTTTGAGTTGAGTTTTCTATTGCTTATGAGTTTCTCATTCTTTTAGGATTTGATCATGAGCCCTGTGTTTTCCAATTTTCCCGAGTTAAATCAGAAATTTATCCTGGAAACCATGTTGGCTCTAAGCCCTGCTGAGACTATGAGTATTGGGGGAGAGATTGGATGTGAAGGAGCTACTCCAGAGGTGGTAAGCATGGAAGCTCTAGCTCCTGTGCCTATGGCACTGAGGTCACCTAGGCCAAATCCTACACCTATGAGAGAAACCCAAAAGATGAAGAAATACAAGAAGAAGAGATTGGTGCCAGTGTGTGAGTCACCTAGGAAACATATTATCACTCAAAAGCAGAAGAAGGACAAGCAGCCTGAGAAGGTTATGGATTTTGATGTTGAACATGGCACTGAGGATATAGGCATTGAGGGAGTAGAGCCTATCACCAAATCGCCTAAATATATCCCCTTGTGGAAAGGGAAGGTGAAGGTCCCCAAGGACCCAGACTCGGAGAAGCTCCTCATTCATATTCCCCTATTTTAAGAGAAGATAACTTTTGAAGGACCGTGCCTTGTGTGGGTTCCCCTGTTAAAAATGGAGGATTGGGACATGGCTAACCATGAGAGGCTCCCTCACATCATGACATGAAATTATAAAAAGTTTTTGGCTTGAGGGGGCCTGACCAAGGTTCGTCATTAATTATCCAAACAAATCCCTACACTACTAGCCCTTTCGGCATCAGCTCGCGGAGCATGGACCGAAGTCTCACCCAAAGCAGTATGAGGGGATGCTGGAACCAAGTTTTCACCCTGAGATGATTGTCATGTTATTTGATTCCCAATATCCCTATCTTCACATAGGTCACTTCACTCTAGGGCTTGCAAGACGAGCCCTTTATTCTGTCCTTTACTACTTCCACGAAAAGGTACGATCGACCTTTGCCCATCCCTAGCCTGCTGCTCAAATACTTTCGCACTGCTAGGGCAACATGCCATGGAGATTCCCCAGTTAATCTAAGCAACTTTATTATCTTATCAAACAATTATGGTTAACACTGTGTAAACAGATATTTGTAATTATGTTCAATTATTCAATGTAATTTTATTCATTCGCACATCACATAAGCATAATAAGGGAAATTCATACGTAACATATCAAGTGCAATAAAAAAACAAAGACACATGACTTAGAGAATATCTTTCTTTATTAATATCTTCCAAGTGTTTACAACTTTGTCCACCCTATGCACATAGCTGTAGGGATTTGCGCACTCAGTTGCAGACTTCTACCCTAGGCCTCTCTGCACTCAACTGCAGAGCCTCTACTTATGCTACGACCCAAGACTTAGACTTCTTGCTTCAAAGATATGACTCTCTTACATGTTGTGTCTCTAAAACTACTTAGAGCTTAGCCCTTTTTATACAATCCCATGGTCCGCGGACCATGGATAAATCTCTTCTAGCTGACTTTACTTTACAAAAATAAGGGTAGACTACCCTTTATGACACATAATACCTTCACGTTCTGCAACCACAAAATGCGAAGTATTTACATTTTTATTACATAATTTGACTTAGACATGGGCTTTTAGCCCCAAATCTACCCTTGGGGGATTATGCTCCCAACGGGACCCCAACACTAACATTGTGACTCACCCTCAAGTCACTTATTAGGCACAGAGATATTTGCGTGTAGCCCATCCAACTCAACCCATATGACTGCTTCCTTGGTCGTGCACTGAGATGTCACTTGCTTCTCATCTTCCACTGTCTTCTCGTTCACTACTCATGCACTGTCAGCCTGAATCTTTTGTTGCGTCGCTTGTAGAGTTGCAAGTTTCCTTTACTATTTTTTTTGACTGCGTAAGCTTCTGCCAGCCAAGGCTTTAGTTGTGCCTTCACCACTGATTCCTTGTGTAGCGTTGTGTCCACCTGTTCCTTCAGCTGCATGGCCTCCGACAACTTGGTTATCCTCTGTGTCAACGCGATGGTTCACGTTATGCCCTTAACTTCATTGTAGCATTGTTGTAGCTCATGTGCTTCCATCTCTAGCCTCTGTATGTTTGGGTCCTCCTGCAAGCTTGTTAAGACCTTAAATTATTGCTCGAACAACTGCCTGCAGTCTACTACTGCACTTTCCATCGCCGTGATGGCCTCTGTGATAATGGTCACCCACTGTACCTTTACATCTAGCAGTGTTGAAGGTTGGCCCTCAACTATAGCTCTATAATCTACAGGTTCAACTCTAGCTAAACCCGCGCCATCTTAGTCCGAGTATCTCGCACCCTTGTAGCCAATTTTTTCTTATGTGGACCTCGACTCACTCGTACTCTAGAATGGCCAACTCTAGGACCATTCTTCATGCGTCCTCAATGGCGTACATGATCTTCTTGGTCTGGTTGGTTGCCTCGGTCTCAGTGGTGATGGAAAAATTTCTCTGTAGGGCCATTTGTTTATTGTTTATCCTATTTTCGCTGATCACCTGGAGGGCGCGGTGCTCTCGGGCCCTCATTTCTACAATTACTTCATCATGCAAGAGGTGGGGGCTTCATGCGGAAGTGCTTCCAGGTTTAGCCCAACTCCCTTCAAGGTGCTGACAGTGGGACTGTCAGTCTCATTGTCCATGGTCAGTGCTCCATCTGGCAGCACTATCACACTGGAAGCCTGCATGTGCAGCATATCGACAGCCTCTGAAGTGTCGATGGCCATGCTGGTACACACCGTACCAGCATGTGACGTGCAGTTCTACAACTCCTACAACCCAGTCTGGATAGCTCCTTGTATGATCTGTTGTTGCTGTTCAAATTGCTGTAGGGCCTCCAGGATGACATCTGTAACTGTATCACCGATATCATGTAAGTCACCCTATGTCAGTGTGATAGGGTCCAGTGAGGTCTTGGTTGCCTTAGATTTCTTTGTGGGCCCACCCTTCTCTAGCTCTCTTCAGTGCTTAATGATGGCGGATGTCTGCTAAGGGTCCGCGTCATGTTGTTCTGTGTCTTCCTCTTCTGTTGCAGGCAAAAGCAACCGCACGCCTTCATTAGAGCCACACTCTATTCCACCTGTTTTCTTACCTGCCTTCTTTTCTACTTGTTCCACCTAGGCCTTCTCAACAGCCTCCTTTTTCCTCTTCTCGACTAGCTATATCATTTTCAACTTGGCCTCCTCCTTCTTCTTCTCCATGGTGGACTTGCTTCCACCCACCACCAAGTCTGTGGTAGTGTGCCACTCTACGGGCCATTGATTGAGCACCACATCAATAGCGTCATCTATGGCCAGGTGTGGCAAGTTGTACCACTTCTGCGCTGGGTCCTTCTGTGTCCTAATTGATACTCGATGGAAATTAGCTTTAAAATTGGCATAGCTCTACAAGTTAGCATACACCGTGGGTGACAATCGCGGCTTGTGATTGATGGCCATCTTGATATTCATCTCCATCAAGATCCAAAAGATGTTGTTGTCCCAAACTTGTTGTGCATCCTTGGTCACCCACACTGAAGCGTACTTCGCTACTTCAGGAAGGTATGGCATGACCGAAGGGAATTGGCTCTTCTCTGGTAGCTCCCACACTACTAGCACAATCTATAGCAACATACACACATAGTGGGATGTCTTGCTTTGCTCTTGCACTTCGCGGCAGTTCACCAGGAACTCTCCACGAAGGTAGTCTGACCAGTTAAACTGGACTCCTTCTGTGCACTGCTGTGCGAGTGTGACAATAGGCGTGGGCACCTCATCGACGCAACACTTCCGCATCACCTTCCCTGAAAGGATTTGAGTTGATACCTTCACAGCAAGGTCGTAGATGCTGGAGATAGCTCACCGCGCAGCTTCTTCACTAGCTTGAATTTCTCCTTCATTGACTCTATGAGATCTTGCTCGCCACCCTTGCCACCAAAGGTCATCACTGGGTTCTTGCCTGTATACGGAAGGCGTGTTATCCAGTGAATCAACATATCTGTGATGGGTATCAGCTCCTCTAGCCACAAACACCCATCATGCACCAAGCACAATAGCTACTTGATAACCAAAGTTATCACTCGGGTGCAGTTATAATGTGCCACCCGCAGCACGTTGAGAAATCCTACCTTCTCTACTCCTTTGAGCCACCTCCACGGCTCTAGCATGATCATTCCCGTATTTATGTCTATGATGTAGTGCATCAATTGCTTAGTTGCTAGGTGCAGGAACTTCTCATGGTCCACCAAGTCCTAGTCTTTAAGCTTCAGTATCGGTACTCGGGCCAAGCATGGACTGCCAAAAGCAATTTCATTCAATAGCAGAGGGGTTTGCAAGGGAGTCTTACTCTCATCAATGTCCTTTGGTACATTGGCCTTAGGCTTCCATGGAGGGACATACTCTGGCAACTGCGTAATAGGGTCCGTACCATGGGTTTCAACCTCCTCTACTTCAACCCCCACATCCTCATCATCCATCGAGATGTCTTCGAAATCCTCCTCCTCTGCCTCTAAGTTTATGGCTTTTCCCTTCTCCTGTATAGTGGGCTTTGGTGGGTTTCACCTTAGTGAGGCACGCATCGGAATGGCAAGCTGCTTGCCCTTCTTGTCCTTCACAGTCTCCTTGGTTGGGGTTAGCTTCGGTCTCGGTGTTCTCGGTGACTTAGGGACCTCTACCAATACTTTGGCTACTTATGTAGTAGCTTCTTCGGCCTGTATATCAATTTCCTGAACATTCTCCTCGACTGCCACTTCTTTGGTGTCCTAGCTTCTGTGTGTGTCGACATGATGCTATTCACTAGTTCCTGTGTCTCTTTTGACAATTGTTCAAATGCCATGCTCACTATCAGATCTTGAAAGAATTCACGGTTCATGTGCACCTAAGACCACAACAACTCAATTCTCAAAATTCCAAGACTTTCTTGTTGGAAAACCACTTGTAATTTATAAGGAATTTTGAATTCAAAATCTGACAGTTGGCCCCAAAATTGGTTCATTAATGCCAGATTGGCAGAAGATTTTCAAGGATCTAAGCCATAATTTTGTCTTAAATGTAGATCGCCCGTTCCATTTGGCCTCACTTCTGCCATATTTTCATGAACAGTGACTTTAATGGTCACTTTCCGGCTGACTTGTGCGATTACTCCCTGGGTAGCGTAGCTCCCTCCATGTTGTCGTGGACCCAATGACACTTCCTTACTTTGCACCATCTTCCAATCACACAGGTCCCCAACCTGAGTAGTGTAGTTTATAGTCTTGCACCTCCTTTCAACTTCCTAGAGCACTATGACTATGCTACCTTCATTTAGTCACATGGCCAGACCATTGGTGTATGCCTTCAAGTGACTGCCATTCACCTTTTCGGGGAAGGGTTCCCCATTCAATTTGACCAACTGCACCGCTCTTCTATCAGTAATCTCCTCAATAACATAGGTCCCTAACCAATGCATCATGAAATTCCTTGGAAATATATCAAACTTACTATCATATAAAAAACTAGGTCATTTACCTTAAATGTGCGCAGCTTAATGTGTCGATCATGCTATGCCTTTTCGTGCTGCTTTTGGACCTGTTGGTGAAATCTAGCCAAAAATATCTCTTCTTCGAGCTCATCTAGTTGTGCGATCCTCTCCTCCAGGGCTCTATGATCCATCATACCTGTGAGTGCTTCTATGCGTAGACTAGGAAAAATGTATTCCATAGGCATTATTGCTTCAACCCCATTGACAAGCCCAAAGGGGGTTTGTCTAGTCAACTTCTTGCATGTCATTTGATAAGCCCATAATATTGTAGGGATGTGTAGGTCCCAATCACTTCACTGAGAACTACAAAAGCTTGGTCAGCGCATTTTCAAGCACTTTGTTGAACGCTTCCCCTATCCCATTAGCCTGTGGGTGATAAGGTGTGCTCTTCTCATGGTATACCTGAAATTCCTCTATCAGTGCGTTGATTGTCTCATTTAGGAAGTGTGTACCACGATCACTCATCAGGATATTTGGACATCCAAATCATGTTATTACATGCACAAATAGGAACTTCACACCAGTCGTGCCTGTGCAATCCTTCATCAACCACACTGCTTCCCAACGAGTCAAATACTCAGTCGCAGTGATAATGTAACTTGCTCCTATCTTTCCTTGTGGTTGAATGGGTCCTACAAAATCTAATGCCTACTTCCCAAAGGGTTGAAATGTCATTTGTGGGTTCAAAGGTATCTCATCCTTCCGCAATGGCCCGCCAGTCCTTTGACACACACCACATGCCTTGAAATATGCTTTTGAGTCTTGATGGAGGGTTGGCCACCACAACCTTGCGCATATAATCTTCTACACGGTCGCTCTCCCTACATAATGTCCTCCCACGGCGCCCCCATGAGCGTCTGCTAGGATGTTTCTTATTTCAAACTTAGGTACATACTGTCACAATATCTCATCAGTCCCCATATTTTACAGATGCCTGACAATGAAAAAGAAATCTGCTGCATGCACCACTAATTCATTGTTCTACTGGACAGTGCATACTTCCAGTGTAGTACCTATCATTAGGAAATGTACTATATCCTAAAAATGACCATCCGCAATGCGCATTAAAAATAGTTGTGCTTCAGGAAATCTCTCCTCCAAATTAGTGGGTTCCTCCCATGTTTCGATGCATAGATGGTTTGGTGCCACGTTCAATCATCCAGGCTTCACAACAAATTCAAAACCATACTCCTGGAACAATAAGAGTCACCTCCAGATTCTTCCCCCCAACACAAGCTTACTAACCAGGTACTTCAAAGTGGAGTGATCTGTATACTTCTTAAAATGGCCTCCCAACAAGTAGTGCCTATAGTTTTGGGGCACATACACCATAGCTAGCCCCCCGTGCTTAGTGGTGGAATATCTCTTCTCCTTTTTGGATAACCTTCAGATTGTGAATGCGATAGGATGGTCCAAGCCCTGTCTGCCAGCCTGTGTTAATGCTTCTCCTAGTGTGATACATGAGGCATTAACATGTATATGAAACTTTTTCTTCCAATCCAGGAAGACTAGAATTAGTGCAGTGACCATCTTTTCTTTCAATATATCCAATCTCTTCTTTTAGTCATCATTCCAATAGAATGTGACATCCTTCTTCAACAATTTCTCCATAGGTGCGGTGATTTCGGAATATCCTTTGATAACCTTTCTGTAATATCCCATATGTCCCAGAGTAGTATGCAGTTGCTTCACATTCTGCAATGCTTCCATGTTTAGTATCACTGCGATCTTTGCAGGGTCTACCATAAGTCCCTGTCTGCAAACCACATGCCCCAACAAGTTCCCAAAAGGAACACAAAACAAACAATTCTTGATATTTAGCATGGTTTTGTATCTTCGACAAGTATCCAGCATTAGGCACAAGCTTGCTACATGGCATTTAACCAGCCCAAATACAGTCCAGTAATCAAAATATACCTCCATGAACTTATGAATAAATTCCTTAAATGCAACAACAACTACGCATGAGAAGATCATAGGTGCATTCTTCAATCCAAATGGCATTACATTGTACTGAAAACAACCCCACTTGGACACAAAGGTTGTCTTGCTCCTATCCTCTAACGTGATTTTGATCTGGTGGTACCCAGAGAACCCATTAGTGAAGGAATATGCTTCCTGGCCACCTACATTGTCCAACACCTCATCAGTGAATGGAGTTGGGAAAGGATCATGTACACAGGCGTCATTCAAATTTCTGAGATCCATGCATATCCTTATTTCATCCTTCTACCTCTTTTCCCGTACCACCATTGGACTTACCCAGTCAGATTATTCCATGGGCTCAATGTTTCCTTCCACGAGCATCTTATCTAGCTCTAAGCAGACCTTCTCCTTATATTTCGGATTGAGATGGTAAGGTCTTTTTTTAACCAGCTTCCTATCGGGCTTCAACGTAATCTTCATCATTCCTAGGTCCTCGATTATCCCTTTCAGATCCATAAACTTGGTAGGGAATAAATCTTGGTATTCACAGAGAAATTCAATGACCTTATCCACTGTCGTGTTGTCCTAGTAGTCTCTAATCTTCACGAATTTGGGTTCTGCCTCTGTACCAATGTTTACTTATTTTGTTTTCAACAACGCGGTTATATCAGGGTTCTCAATCTACGGTACTTGAACCTTGTAGTGACCACCTAATTCTGGAATGTTAATCATCCGCAGATCCTCGTCCTCTTCTTTAGTAGTTACATTATAACATTCTAGCGTGTGACTTAGCTAAGTAGCCCATTCAAGCTAAATCAGGTCTAAAGGATCCTGCGGTATCCTAAATATTGATGCTTTCACTTCTTGTGGCACTTCATCAATACTGTTAAACCTGTCCTCAAAATTGAATGTCATCATGAATCCCACGTGCAAGATATCCCTTTCGCATGTCCCATGGCAGCGCTCGATTTCTACATACCAATTCATCAGGACGATATCCAGGGTGTGACTAAACAAGTGCACCCATTCAGGTTCGAGCTTTTCTCCGTAAGCCTGGGTCCATTTAGCCAAATGCGTGCGTGGATCATCTTGCCCATCATACTTTTTTGTCATTCACATCTTCAGTTTCCTAAAGAGAGTTCTCATCATTCTCCTGCATTCATGCCTGTTATCACTCAGGTTGTTCCCCAAAACTTGTTGAGAAAAGAGAATATGGCTGAGGTAACCACTAACCAATCTTTTAGATGCAATTCTAGCCAAACTGCATCTAGAGAGGGCTCTCTCTATATGTTTTAACTTTGTTTATTTGAAGTTTTATGCTAGTTATGATGTGTAGAGGTTTGTTTTAAATGGGTTTGGATGGTGATTTCAAATAGAGGTAGGATGTAGGTCTGATAGGGTTAATTCCACTAGGAAATGGAGTCTATGAAAGTGGTCTGCTGAGTGCGTTTCTGTGATGATAGGCAATACTACAGAGCCAGATAATCAGTTTGGAACAATATTTAAAGCCAATAATTGATGGGATGTAGGCCAGGGGGTAAAGCGTAGTCAAGAATCCTTTATCCTAGTGGCAGAGGGAAAGTGCTTGAATATTTTCAAGGAGCAGTGAAGAATTCCTTGACAATGTTCAAAATGAAGGAATTAGCGGAAATAGAAGAATTTAAGAATTTCTATTCATGCTAATTGTGAAGAAAACATAGATAACAGTAGGAATTGAACACATAGTGTATTTAAACAAGTTCTGGGATATTCTTTTTCCCTGTTGTTAAGATTATGAAACATATATGAGATTTGTAAACATAGTAAACACAAAAAATACAATTAGAGTAACTTATTGAGCCAAAGAAATACGCAGGAATTCTGTAGCAGGGTCCAGAGTCATCACATACACATTCAGAAGGTCCAACAATAATGCATTTCAATGCCATTGTATTAATGAATATCTGAGTTATAGTGCAGTTCAAATGGGAGAATCACCAACCCTGAATACATTCTTTGGGGGGGTATTAATAAAAAAGAGAGTTTACAAAATATCTTGAGGATAAGATAAGGAGCAATAAATTCCTTCAGCTACTTTGTTAGAGAAATAAATGCAGAAATGAAGGAAGGAGTTATTGTGGCTATGCTGGCTCCTTTACTGATAAGATATTTTAGACTTTTCACCTAGGAATTCGGCTGGCAGTTATGTCCTTGCTTTGCTTTCCTACATTGCTGTACTGATTTGTTACCTGTTCTGGATTTATCTTTAATTTGTCCTGATCCTGGTGTTAGTGTCGGTCTTAAGCCCTCCATCAGTGATCAATAGCTCTTTGCATATGCATAGTTAGGTGTCTCATCAGTGTCAATTTTTCATCCCACTAGGCAAGCCATAACACTGAATGGAGGAGCAGGTCTTTGTTCCCTTCTTGGCTTTGCTGGATGAGGTCATACTACAATGCAATTGAGTCATACTTGTTATTTTTGGCTTGAGGTCCCAGGTCTTAGGTCTAGGGTTTTGAGTCAAAATCATGTCAAGGTCATGAGTCAAGGTTAGTGAGTGCCCAACAAGCCAGAGGGAGGTATGTACATATGTTTCATTGTTATTTTCATCAGCTACAGATCATTTTATGCCTTGGATTTAAAAACCCTGTTTTTAAGTCCAAGCTCATGTCAAATTTGTAAAAATAAAGAAATTCTCAGAAGTTTGCAAAAGTGCCAGCAACAACCCTAGTTCCTTCTCCACAATCCATCAGATGGTCAACCTGCAAGAAGAATGGAGTCAAACGCATCAAAAGAGCTCATTTCAGGACAAAAAGTCTCTAAAACAGTGTTAAAAAGAAAAGCAAATTGAAAACATTAGAAAGTGGGTTCAAAAGTTATTTTTTTTTTAAAATGACCCTATAAAAGCTAATTTCCCTCTTTAGTCACTCTTATTGTGCAATTGAGAGTGAAAATTTCGTGCTAGAAGCAAAGAAGGCGTTTTCGTGGCAAGTTTCAGCAAATTCAGTGCCTGGGAAGGTGCGCGGTCATTTCACAAGTGTGCGCGGATTTCTGGGCAGTGCGCAGCTCTGTGGTGAGTTTTCCGCTGAAGAAAAATACACAGGCGCGAATTTTTGGTTGGTGCGCGGCTTTTCTGGGGAGGTGCGCGGTTATTCGGGCAGCTTTCACAAAAACTCACCCAAACAGTAAACTTTCTTCCAAGTTCACTCAAATTTGTCAAGGTATGATAATGTCATGGATGGATAGCATGTTTATGGTCATTTTTACCATGAGAAATTATGAAGAAATAGGTTAAATGGTTGATGTCTTTGCAAGCTTATGTTA